>JAOPJM010001179.1:8506457-8518165 GCA_027124095.1 Muusoctopus leioderma | reverse complement strand
CGCAGTGGGACTGAACCCGAAACCATGTGGTTGCGAAGCGAACTCCTTAACCACACAGCCATGCCTGCGCCTATGTTTTTTATTTTTTTTATTTTATGTAGTTAATTAGTTGACTGGTTCTTGTTTTAGGTGTTTTACAATCTGACAGTCTACCTAGCACTGATCAATCTCAATGTAGTTTAAATTTACTAATTAGCCCTATAAGATTATATAACTGATCTTATCTAATGCCTACGATACTGGCGAAAAATAATTTCATTGAGAAATATTTATATTTCCTTATTCATGTAAAATCGCATAAGGATGAAACTTGTTGAATATACTATAATTGTTATTTTAAACAGTATTGTTAAAATTTTGAGGACTTTAATTAAAAAAAACACAAATACAAGTATATTTAAAGTATATTATGAAAAGAATAAATAAAAAGTATAAGGTGGACAAACGACTAAATATATCTATAGGTAAAATATTCCATCCAGCTTTCTAGGGTTCTCTATAGTTCCCATCAGACTGGCATCATTGCCACATTGGACTGCCATACTGATGGCTTGAAATAAATGTGAAATAGCTTGAGGTTCTCCCATCTTGCCTTGAATTTTGCTTCCTACCTCTTTGATGAATTTTAGGCCATTCAGCTCCTATTGTTTTGATGCGTACTGGGACTGCCTCGTATTCCACACATAAGATGGAATACTTTAGTAATTTAGCCCGTTCTTCATTCCTAGCTGTCTTCCAAGGAGTCATTGAGGAAGTAGCCAGAAGACTGGGGGTGAGGGTGTCATGACAAGTAAAGTCTCACACAAGGATCTTGCCGGTTTTATAAGAAAAAATTGGCATGCCACCAGGGCATTTCTCGTCAGTCCTTGATGTGCCAATGGGTTCGCAGATGGAAGGTATGTTAGCAGAGAAGAAGGTTCTTTTTATAAGGTCATTGGTTTGAGAATGCTGAGGGTATCTGCCTGTGTTTGCTGAACAACTCAATCCATGCACTCCATCTAAATTCACCTGAGTGCTGCATTTGAAGCAAGTGAGAGGGTGGCACAAAGGAGAACCGAAGCAGAGAGAGCACATGATCCTGAGCTGAGTTTTGTCCATCTTTAGACTGAAAGAAGAGATCAGAATTGCATTCAACTAGTCCAAATACTCTGCTGAAACTGCAAGGAGTCTGGATTTAGAATATATATATATATAGAGAGAGAGAGACTCATGCATATATTCCATGGGGCACTAGACCTCACTAATATATGTTCAATTGTATCGATTCATGTCACTTGACATGCATAGCTTAATGTGCAACAATCGAGCTGCACATGCAGCCAGCTGGAGTGGCGGTTAAGACCCTGTCTGAATTTCAACTTAGGAACAAAAATTAACGAAGTCCAGATGCAGCATTACAAACACCTGCATTCACCTCTGAGAGAATATAATCTCAGGCCTCCGGACCGCCCACCGTGATCAATGCAAGAACAGCTAATCATGTGTGACGGTTTCAATATCCACCTCTATGTTTTTGAAATTATATATAAAAACATATATACTTACAGCAAATTATATATTCACACCGGTATGGAACAAGGTGGATATTATCATCAGCGAAGGATTTGTTCCTAGCAATTTCGAAGTTCCGAGTTTAAGCATTAGCAATTCTATTGTTCTCATATCTCATAGCAACGAAACACAAAATCTCATAGCAATGAAATATAAAATTCGGAGTATTAAGTCTAGATTCTCAGAACCTGACAACTCGCCACAATTAAAATGGCCGGAGTGAATGACCACTACAATCAGACAGCGTCCCACTTCCTAGTCAAAATGGCCGGAGTAGATTACTACTAGATGTGGTTGTGGCATTTTGTGCCCAGCCACGTGCTCCAACTGTAGTTGAATAATGGTTATGTTTAAAAAGAATAACCCAGAACAAAAAAGAACAGCAATTACAATTTACGAACTCGAACTTATTAGATATGGAAATATAGCAGATATATATATATATATGCGAGGCTCTACTTCGATATTTCTGGTAAGGGCTGTTTCCCTTAGCCTTTTGCTACCCCTAGCAACCACAAGACAGTGAGACTATTTTACCCTTAGTTAGAGGTCTGTCAATGGCATTCGTGTGCCAAAGTCTTTCTCGCAAGACAGTGGGATTTTAATTTAAAGTTTTTCGTCTGCTAGACGGATGTTCTGACTAGTCCAATACTACCAGTGGTCTGTGTTCTTACTGCATGTTCGGTCACCAACTCGAATATTTTTGCACCGTTGATAGCCGTTGACCCTGTACTGGGTTCATCCGGCCTTTTGACATGTCTTTTTATTGTTCCCTTAGGTTTCTCGCAACCCTCGTTCCCAGTCTAACCTGGTGAGGGAACCGGTTTAATCACCGACGATCCAACCATGTAACAGGTGGTACTCGATTACATGTCACGAGTAGCCCTCACGAGTGACCTGATAAATCCAAGTAAAAACTTAGTGATTATCAGTCAGTCTAACACAGAAAATGTCATCGGGTAATGTATTTATGAGACAGCATTGCTGCGAGATTGACCGTTTGATTCAGAAGCGATTGTGTCTAGTATCGCTAATATATCTGTATAATGAGTAATTGTCCAAGAAATAGTGTCTATTCGAGATAGCCACCTGGTTCAGTAAAGTGTAGACATTGTTGCTATTGTGTTGGAAATGAATAATCTTCAGCTTCGTACGTCAAGCAAAAATCGAGTGTTTCATTTATATTTTTGCTACGTTGCAGATCATTTCATAATATTTTTACGTTTAGCACTTCCCCTCAAAAATGATAATCTTACCAACATAGACTACTTGACAGAGTAGCTTTTAGCTATCATTAGTTGTAGTTGATGGGAGAATCCGTGAACAAAATATTTTGCTTTTGGGAAAATAACTTGGATTGTTTTCTGAACCCCATTTATTCCATCACTCATATTAGAGCAACCATAATGTCCTTGTCCACGTAATTTGCCAGCTGGTATTCCCTAATGAATAACATTTTCGGCAATTGTATTTGTTATTGTTTCCGCATTTTGGGGGGCAGCTTCCACAAACCCTAGGAAAAGGTCATTAACATTTTCTTCGTTTTCGACCTCGTGGACGCAGATAAAGCGGAAATGATTCAGTAGACGCATCCTGCTTCATCGGTAGTCACTGACAAAAAAATGACTTCCTTCAATTCAGCGGCAAATATTGACCTCATTTCTTCTGTATAACAATTGATGAATTTATGTTGAATTTGTGGTGACATATATGAGGTAGTGTTCTTACATTTTTTCAAATGCTTTCCTAAAATCAGATCAAACTCAGTTTTCCACTCAATGAAATACTGAAAGTTACCTAAATACTTCTGTTCCTCTGCATCATATGATCAGCACAACGGTATATTCCTTTTGGCTACCCAAAATGATTACGTCAAATATTCAGAGCATTATTTCATTGTTTTGTTTGAGAAGTCTATACAATTTTCATTGTATAGACAGTGTTTATCCATCAGCTTGGTGAAAGATTTGCACACTGTGAACTGTGTTGTATAAGCAGCACAAGCATTATATTTGTTTTTCTTTTCAAATATTATATGATGATTAACAACTATGGCCTACGACCGCTAAAATCTAGAGATTTGTTGCTTTAGAAAATCACACCCAAGTGTTATTTAATATATTATTAATTGAATTTTATCCATAATAAAAAGAAATGACAAGAACACTATACAGACAAACTTAATAAACAATTACGTTAAAAAAGTAATCGTACTCGCATCCATTTTCAACATTATATATAATTAGCTTATATTTATGATATGAGACAGCTGCAAAAATTATTTTTAATTTACTGAACCAAGTGGTTTGGTGAGATACGAGCATAAATCTATTCAAAATACCTAGTGTATTTAACTTTAAAATATTTTCTAACAACAAAACATACATAACGTAGGTATATATAAATTCTAGTATCATGCTACTTTATTGTAACTAATGTATTCATCAAATAGTAAAGTATTGTTAGGTGCATAATGTTTGTATCAACATATTTTTTAGAATAGTAAAGTATTGTTAGGGGCGCAAAGTGTGTGAAAAACATAATTTTTAGAATAGTAAAGTATTGTCTGGGGCCCAAAGTCTGTCTACGTCAAAATATTTGTTCGGAGGTTTGCAAGTATTGTAAGCTATAAGACTATGGACATCTTACCTGAGAGGGAGAATTATGATTCAATTCTCCAATTGATTAGTATATATACGTTACTGTATAGAGTAAGTAATTTAACTTATTTTACTCTCCATAATCCTGACAGGCAATTTCAAATAAAATATGTTGACTATCTAATTGAAACCACAGTCTACTATTCAATGGCTTTGGTCAAATGTAAAGAGTGCGCATGTTCTTGAATTAGGCATCGTTCTCGGGTAATTCTATTATCTTGGACATTGCTATTAAATTTAAAAGGACATCGATTAACATCGTCTTTGTCTAGAAAGATAAAGTGTGTGCGTTGAACTTTACTGTTGGGAAACCGATAAATGTTAAGATGTCAGGGCCACAAATTTAGTGTTACACTTTTTATTACCGAGGTGGTTGCCCCAGTTACCTCTTGCTGGCGACGGGCTTATATATATACTGCCGAAAATTATATACTTTACAGATACAAAATGCTAATATAGAATGTATGAATATATAGAATTGTATATATATATATATTATGCATGCATGTGTAATATGTGTAATATATATATATATATAAATGTTTGTGTGTGTGTGTGTGCGCGCACGTTTCAGTCTGCGTATGTGTATTTTGTGTCAGCGTGTTTCTGTAGAAATGTATATATATATATATATATATATATACACACACACACACACACACACGTAGTAACTTACTGCCGAAAATTATATACTCTACAGATACAAAATGCTAATTTAGAATATATGAATATATAGAATTGCATATATATTATGCATGTATACATTTATGTATATATATATATATATATATATATATAGTTACGGTGAGTTATGGACAAAAAATGTATGTAGAGCGCTCTATTTTATAGGAAATAAAAGAGCTAATATATTGAAATAACTACAACAACGTAAAACAAATATACTTACATATGTTTCTCGGTCATCATCTGGATTATTTAGCGCCTATAGCTATAGGCCTATTCTTCGCCCTCCTTCAACTGCGCCCTGAAGAATGGTTTTCGACAGGGAGTCATAATGGGATACATGTCCGCACCGGGCGCGCTTTCGTCTTTTCACTGCACCAAGGAATGGTTTCTTACCTAACCACAATGCCATGTTTTGCTGGTTTAGAAACTATGATTGACATAACTGATGCGAATCAAATAAATACTGGTTATTATTTCTTATTGTTTTTGTTGTTAATGATGTTTAGCTCTAGATCAGCCTTGGTAGAGTAGATATATGATTAAAAGCGTTCCAGTCGTGACTTTCACATCTATTTTTTTTTCATACATATTTATCGGTACTTTCCTGTTATCGACAGCACAATTTTGTTGTTACTAAACGATTAGGTTAAGTTAGGGTTAGATTAGGGTTAGGGTTAGGGTTAGGATTAGATTAAGTTAGGTTTAGGGTTAGGGTTAGATTAGGGTTGGGTTAGGGTTATGGTTAGGATTAGATTAAGTTAGGGTTATGGTTAGGATTAGATTAAGTTAGGATAGGGTTAGGTTTAGGGCTAGTAAAGAAAATTGGCTGTCGATAACAGGAAAGTACCTATTTATCTATGACCACCTTGTTCAGTATGTTCTTGCTTTCTTGTTGGGCGTGATTTCAGTTAGATTTTGGCTGCTTTTTCTAGCAGGTCGAGGGACCATTTAAAGGATCTTTCATTGGCCTGTTTGGTTTTATAAGAATGTTAACTGAATGAAATGAAACTGTGATATACATTGCCAAGTTGTTGGGTCGTGAGGCTGTTTTGTTGGCTCAACTGGAACTTGTTATAAATCACTTACCTGAAGGAAAATATCCCTGGAGAGCGTTCTCAATTATTTTATCAATGCTTATAAGATTAATGTATAAGTTGAAGCGCAGCGGGATTTGAGCTCATGAGCGCAGAAATAACGGGGACGAAATTCAATTTCTATAACACATTACCTACCGTTTCTACATGTGTTATATGTATTTTGTTGAAAATATATAACAAAACAGTTTAAGATATCCGGACCAAGCTTTTAACTTGGGGAATTATCCTGATAATTCCTGACCATGCTTTTAACTTCGAAATAATTCAATAAAGAAAATGTAAGTTTTCCGTTTCTGATTTGGGTTGCTGTGTGTGTGTGTTTGTGTGTGTATGTGTGTGTGTGGTGTGTTGTGTGTTGTGTGCGTGTGTTTTTCTGTTGTTGTTGTTGTTTTTTTTTGGGGGGGGGTCATTTCCTTTTTTATAGTATGGTTAATTCACAAACTCTGCAAAGCATCATGTTAGTAGGCCTGTTGGGAAGATAAATGTCTACATATTGGTCATGCGCTAATGTATATGCCAACCCTTTAATCACCTTCGTTTAGTCTTTTATTTTTATTTTTATTTATCTAATATTTTTTGGTTGTTATATTAGTGCGGTGGATGGCAGAATTGGTAGAGCACCGGACATAAATGTCCCTTTTTCTGAAGTTTATTTGCGTCTCTTTACGTTCTCAGTTGAAATTTCACCAGAGACGACTTTTTATGTTATCCTTCCTCTCTTTATTTCTTATCGATTCCACAGAATGGAGATGAAAGGATGAGTGGGGCCGCGATCTGAACGCTACTTTGTTGACTCTTTCAACGTAGCCGATTCCGAGAGAGAGAGAGAGAAAGAGAGAGAGAGAGAGGGGGGAGTAAGGAGAGGGGCGTGAGGAGGAGGAAACGACTTCAGTATTTGACTGATAATTTATTTAGCCACAACGAAGGGATGAAAGGCAAAGTTGACCTCGGTGGGATTTGAACGTGTTTATTGTTAAGTCAGTAGGGAAGGGCATCACCTTTTTTCAGAGTCTCCGGACCCGAGACCTTGCTTGAATTCTTGCAATAGATTAGTCTCCGCCAAAGGCACCCAAGTGCCAAGTGGTGGTGTTAAACAAAGTGACGGATTGAGTTTACCACCCAAGTAGGCAACGGCGGGATTTGAACTCAAAACGCAAAGAGCTGGAACAAATACCACAAAGTATTCCATCCGACGCTCTAACAATTCTGCCAGTTCACTGCCCTAAACTGGTACTTAATTTATCTTTCCCGAAAGGATAAAAAGCAAAGACCACCTCGACGGGATTTGAACTCAGGGCGCTGTGAGCCGGATGATATACCACAAAGCATTGTATCCGACGCCTTAAAGCGCAGAGAGTCGGAACAAATACGGCAGAGTATTCGGTCCGACGCTCTAATGGCTTTGCCAATTCGTCACCTTTAATCCTTTCTGAATCGATGAAATAAGTACCAGTGAAATACTTAGGTCAATTTAACTGACTATACTCCTCTCAAAAATGTGTGACCTTGTGTCTATATTAAAAATCAGTATTTATTTGTTACATCAATTAAATAATTGTATAATTCAAATACTACCAGTAGAGGTTATCCGGAAGTGATAGAACATCCAGCTGGTATGTGGAAGATTTCCAGTTCAAACCTCAGTATCATGTCTGTTAAAATACTTCATATTTTTATTATTTTTTAAACGGATAGCATGTTTCTTAACTCTTAACATCCTGTAGGATACAGTTCCACACGGCACCACATCATGAAATTAATGCGTATCATTCAACTATATATGTGGTGAAAGCACCTCAAGCACTTCTTATCTGCTAATTTCATAATAAATATATTGCAAAAAAATGCCATTTTCAGGTATTTTCTGCTCAATAATTATAGGATTTAAAAAATGTTTAACAGGATGTTAAGAGTTAAACATCAAAAAATGACTTTCAGGTACTTACCTTCCCAACACCAGAGCTACCAATGAAGAGAACAGATTGATTGACATCCAGTAACTTCTCAAGTAAATAGCCATACCTCAATGTATCTACTGAAGGTACAAATATATTAAAAAAGGGTAGGGTTTTGTGGTAGATAAAATGGGGTACAGCCATTTCCCAAAGTTCTAAGCGGTTTGATGGAAAATCCATAAATACACTCCAGATATCACAGACAGTAGGGACCTGAAGAATAAAAAGGAAGATTTCTAGAATCTGTCTAATAATTTTCAGTCAAAGTATATTCAAAAATCGATTAAGTATATTTTTATTATACAATTTAATTATAAAATAACGAAAATTATATACCATGCATTTAGTTATTCATCATAAAAATATAGTAAAATAGAAAAACACTTTAGATGTCTCGTAATTCTGTAAGTCTCAAAGTGAAGAATGGAATCAAAATAACTAAATACTAGCAGAAATTCCAAGTTTTATAAATTTTCTTTATTTCAATTTTGATGCATAAATTTATAGATCTTCATAATATTGTTTCATTATGTTAAAGATTTCGATTATGTATTCGATTTCATTTCATAGTTAAGATTGTTTAAAGTGTGAATCAAACTTGTTTCATTATATTAAAGATTTCGATTATATCTTCAATTTTCTTCCATAGTTAAGGTTGTTTAAAGTGTAACACTTGAATGCATTATCAATTATCTATTATTTAACAGTCACTGCAGCATATAAAAATCAAATGTAGCGATAGTTTCTCAGTCAGAAAAATAAACAAACATTGATATCTGTATAAGAAAGTATATTTTAGTCTTGCTGTAAACTTCTTACACAGAATTAATTAATTTGTTGTATTTTCACAGATTTATTTTCAAACATCTTTTACTGTAATACTAAATATATTTTAGTAATACTAAATATATTTTAGTAATAGATGACTAAGTAAGTGGTTAAGATTTTCAATCATAAATAAATAAAACATTTTTTCCTGTCTGGGTTTGTGTTTGTAAAGTGTCTAATTTAATTTAATTTAATGTGTATTTATAAATATATTTTCTTCTCCAGAATGAATTAACTCATTTGTTGTATGGTGTTTTAAATAATTGTTGTAACATTAATATCATAAGGGAAACTTAATTTCGATGAAAGGAATAAAACAGGAAAACTTCAACTATGACAGAGAGTAACCTGAAAGTGTACATATAATGTCATTTAAATAATTCATTAACAGAATTATTAGTCTGAACATGATCATAACCCTCTGTATGTTATGAAATTAAAGAAACTGTTAAGTTTAAATATTATTAATTATCTAATATTTTGATAAATGACTTTACAGGATTTAGAGCTTCAAAGGAATAACAGATTATATATGATCTGCTTTCTTTTGCTCGTGATCTGATTAATCATGCTGCAAAGGATCTTGCATCGAGGATTTATGAAGATTAATGTTGGGAAATGGATGAATGTAGATGAAGATACAGCTACTGTTCATCATTATACTGATTCAGAAATTGTGCAGATAGTTGTAAGTCCACAGCAACAAGCCAGTTGAGGAGAAAGCAGTGATGAAAATGAGGAAGATATAGCAGAAAGAGTCTCTATTGATAGGTTAATTCAGTTGACAGGTGAACTGCTAAAAGGTCTAGAGCAACGCAGTTTTGTAAGTGAACAAGAAATAATGAACGTTTACATGCTGCAGGATAAACTAATCAAAGAAAGGCCAAAATATATAAAACAGCTCAGTTTACAAGATATGTTTAAAAACATTATAGCTAAAAAGCATACAACTGAAGAGTTACCATCTGAAAATCCAGTGCCTTCAACATCTGCTAACACAGATGTGCTCCCACCATTATCATCAGTTCTTGATATCTCAGTCACCTTCTAAGATGAAGAAGATTGGAATCCCAACAACCCTTCACCTCAAGAATATGACAATCCTGACAGTCCTTCACCTCAAGACATGTAAATGTGCTGAGTTGCAAATTTCAGCTCTTCACTTTGGAAGTGGCAGTGATGAACTTTCTTATGTAAGTCAACAGTTACCTGTGCCATTTATCTTACCTGTGCTTCATTGAAATTTCACTTGATTTTCATTTAATATTTCTTTTTTTTTTAATTAACTAACTTGTACTGATTTACGAGGTATTTTAAAGGCAGGATGAGGTGGTTAGCTGTTGGGTTAAATGTATTCTAACCTAATCACTCTGTGATCCAGCAAAAATCACTAATCTGGCACCCTACAGGTCCCAATGATGCCCTATTAGTAATGGTCGACTGTACTAGTCTAAATATAGTGCAGAAAGATTATCAAAAGCCCTTTACTCACTTGTGACAACTGAAATCCATCAGATACAAGGAAATTAGTAGTAATATGATAATCTAAGTAAGGAATACTTAGCCAAGTTATTAGACAAATTTGACAGATTGTCATTTATTCATTTTTTTAAATAATTTAATCAATGCAAAATTAAGAGGGCAGTCATGGATAAAACATTTCTCAAATATACAGTGCACTTTCTGTTTAGAATGATGAGCTGTATATACTCTCCATAGTAATTACTTACTGTTAGGTGAACTGGGCAATTGAAAGTTAAGTGTGTTTGCCAAGCACACATATTACAATGCTAGATATAGAATAAGAAACATTTATCCCTTAGATGGCAGACTAATATTCTCATAACTCAACCAATAGTTCTCTTGACAGGTTTTTATCTTTATTAATTAATCAAATGAGGACACACAGAGCCCAAGGACAAGAAATCACTGGTAGGAGAGCAAGTCTCCAATATGTCTGGTTCTACAGAAACTGTACTGAAAGGGAAAGAATCAAGGTAATGAAGAAGGAAGTTGTTTATTCTGGTTTTATCAACTTTAAGATGCTGGATGTGAGAGTGATAGGATGATAGTTGACATGATCAGAGTGCTTCAGAAAGGAACACACTGTAGGATGTTTCCATTGATGAGGAAAGATCCTTGTAGACAGAGAAAGATTGAAGAGTTTGGTGAGGACAGAATCTAGCTCTAGAGTATACTGTTTGAGGGCATTGGAAGCGACACCACTAGGGTGGGTCACCTAGTTGGATTAGAGTGAATGGAGCAATTTTTTCACAGTGTGACTTTATGCATACCACTAATAATGTTTATCATATTCTATACTGATATTTCACTTTTAATACAAACGTAAATAGATTGGGCATGTATTTGGGGAGAAAAGAATGAAAACCAATCATTTGATCTTAATACATGATAGCAAGCTCAGTTTTTGTAATACAGTCTTAGAGATGCATAGTTTTGTTGTTATTTAGCACTCCCAGGTTAGCTCTGAATGAGCAGACCCAATGATCATAGGCATTTCAGCCATGACCGTCTTTTTAGGGATATCTAGGACTACATTAGCAAATGGGCCCCTGCCTTATTTAAGACGGTAGGGTGTATTATGAGGAAGATTTCAGTGTTATTTCTGGCAGGTTGAGCGACCCTGTAGAGGCTTCCTCATTGCATTAGATCTGTGGCTGCTATGAAAAGTCAGCAGAAATTGTAAAGCCTAGTACTTATAAAGTTAGTGAAAGTTTTAGCTGGGCACTGTTTACAAGTAGTGAAGGTATGATATGTTACATGTGCAATGACTATTTTTTGGTGCTGTTAAAGGAGAATAAGTTGCATGCAGGATGTTTTCATGAAAGCATGAGGTGCATAAGTTGCATATGTCTGTCTGTGTGTGTAAAAGATTACTGAGGAGTGAGGGGGGGGGGGGGGGGTATCAT
>JAOPJM010001179.1:8425031-8437655 GCA_027124095.1 Muusoctopus leioderma | reverse complement strand
TTCTATGACTGGTGTGTAGTCGTTTCCTCATCTCTGTTCACCCACGATTATCTCGGACGCAGCGTTCCGGGAATATTGGGGGCCCACGACAACTGGTCAGAAACATCTGACGGAGAACCCAATACCAGAGATAATGGCGGAGACAGCATCATGGATAAACAGAGGAGTATCGATGTGAGACAGCGAGAGACAGAGCAGAGGCGATGCAGGTATGTCTGTATGTGTGTCTGTCTGTGTGTCTGTGTGTGAGAACCTCCGAAACGGCCTGGCGTGGACTATGCCGATTTCGGAGAGGACTGCTTGTTTGGGCAATATTCCAATCTATTTATAGTGGCTGCCACAGAACAATCGAAGGTTCGAGAAGCCGATTATTTGGCGGGAAGTTTGCTACTTCCGCACCAGTGACGTCATGGCTTTGTCACGTGGTACGCCGTTAAGGCGTGGCTATCAAAGTGAGGGATGGACGAACGAGCCTGTCATAGATGATGACTGGGCCAGTCCATTCTCGCTCACTTCGCCAATTACTGGGCGAGTCTGTTATCTGAAGGGAGGACTGGTACACTACAATATCTAGGGTACATTATAGAAATATTAAATCAACTCCAGTAACTACCTGGTACTTTATTTCATCGACCCCAGTGTGATGTTGCTAGATCTTTATAGAAGCAGTCACTAGCTAGTTAGAAATAAGGTGTGTGTGTGTGTGTGTGTGTGTGTGTGTGTGGGCGCGCCTGCGCAATTATTCCCTGTTTGATGTAACTATTCATTTGTTTGATAACGATTCGGCATCGACTTATCTCTCTCGTTGTTGTTGTTTAACCCGAGGTCAGTTCTGATCGAGCAGACCTATGATCAAAGGCGTTCTAGCAGTGACCATCCCGTCTTGGCTTTTTTTTTCTCGTTACATAGGGCTACATAATCCAAATATGTAATTTGAAGGTGACCACTTAGAAGCTCCCTCGTCCGTTGTACCTCTTGTTGTTTTGTCTGGTACCTAGGTTGATAGCTAACATTGTGCATGTATGACAGGGAAGTAGATATTTCTTGTACACTATTCTCACAACTTGGATTTTGACATACTTTAGCTTATTGATAATGCGAAATATTTTTCGTTGGATGCGTGACTCGCTTCCGTAAGTTCTTTTTTTCTTTTTGCGTTATCCACCTTTTTTAATGGAGTCCGCTTTTTTTGGAGAGTGTGTATGTATGCGTGAGTTAATGATAGGATGTGTGTGTGTTGTGTGTGTGTTGTGTGTGTGAGTGTGTGTATGCGCGCGCGCACGCATTGTGTTGGCAGATAAATAATATAGATGTGACGGCAGTGCACTCCAACCGTTGTGCCTTTTTACCTGTGGTCGGAGCCCCACGGTTGGGTGGAGATTTGGGTTCTACTGTACCATGCTAACCCATTGCATGTTGGCACATATCGGCAGTCGATTATTAAATTTATCGACCGCGGAAAGATGAAAGGCAAAACTGACCTCGGAGAAATTTTAACTCAGAATGTAAAGAACCGGAAGAAATACGTATATATAGTCCTATATATACAAAAAGACGAGATAATATACATATATATATTACATTTAAAAAATAAGCAATATTTTATCGACTTGAATTCAAACCTTTCTTTTCTTGAACTGACAGTATTAATTCATTCATTTCAGACCCTTGCAAGCAACCAGGAAGGATTGCTTTTCGTGAGATTTTTTCCTGTGCCGTCTACTATAAATGTAAAAATGGGACGCGGGAGAGTCAACGTACTTGTTGCGAAGATCAGTACAGATTTGATGAGATTTCTCAGACATGCGTGGAAGACGATATTTGCCGCTCCAACTGTCACAGCAAATATACTCTTGCGTCAAATAGCACATATGAAAGTAAGTATTCCATTTGTTTTACATTCAAAGGGAAATTGTCAAGGTCAAAGGTCAAAGAGTCCCAGAACTCCTGGCGGAGTCGTAGGGGTGCCCTCGTGACCCACAGCGTGTCTATGGCAACCTTTAAACTTGGCGGAGTCCATCCTTCTCCAGGTCGTAATACTCATTGTTGCCAGCTGAGTGGACTGAAGCAACGTGGCGCAAAGTGCATTGCCGAAAGACGCAACACGCCTCCCTGACCGGGAATTGAACCCACAACCTTACGACCGTGAGTCCAGTAGCCTTTCCACTAGGCCACGCGCCTCCACTTAGGGAAATATGAGCATTTCCAAAATCGTAGATTTTTCTGCTTTCTTCCACTCTTCATCTTAATTTTCTAAGTAACGTTTCATTTACAATTTTTGGTACATGTGTATAATGTGTATGCACGTGCGCATATCTATGGAGCACAGATGGGTGCAGTGATAAGTTAGCAGACAACCAGCCGAGAGGTAGGAGATTTGTGTACTGTTACTGGCACTGTGTGGTGTTCGTGGATCTGGATAAGCTGCTCTAGTGTTCACCCTCAGAGCAGAGTCCAACAATCGTCTCTATCATCGTTACCGTTGGCTCAGCATTCCAGTTCTGATTACGAAATTCATGTGATGGCCATGAGCAACAGCTTGTTCCACGTTCAAATCATCGTGTAGAGGCTTCCTCCGTATAGACATAGTTGTTTTAAATACAAGCCAACGAGGAACACGCTAAGTGGTCGCTCGACCTGCTAGAAATAGAAGCCAAATCTCCATCAAATCATACCTCAGCGTCTTTTTTTTTTTAAATGAAGGAAACATTGGAAAATGTGTTTCTTGATATACTGTCTGAAAATAAAACGGGATAATCACGGTTGGAACGACTTTTACCATAGGTCTGCTTGATCAGAGCTGACCTGGGGCTAAATAACAACTTAGTGATCGTCATGAAAGATCATCAGAGATAGTGAAGCCTAACATTTGTAGCGCCTTTGCGTCTTTTTGTTATTCATGAGTAATGAGAATTGTTTGATATGTGTAGTGGCTGCTTTTGCAGGAGGCTAGGTTATTATGTTCCCATTGCAGGTTGTTTCTGAGTTATTTGTTCATAGAAGTAATGCAAATTTAGCGTGCGGTGATTAGGTTGTGTGTGTGTGTGTGTGTGATTGACACCTGCATGAGAAAGATTATCGAAGAGTAAAGGATGGTAGCATCTGGATAGGAAGTTGGGAGTAGTATTGTTATGAGATAAATAATTCACAAAGATATATAATAAATAGTTGGACAAGGAACATTTATATAACAAATAAATGACAATACGTAATTGAAATTTCAATATAAATTATACTAAAAGTCTCTTTAACTGCAACAGGTTCGACTCATCAAGTTGTAGTTCTTTTTGTCCTCTCGGCCGCCTACTACTGATTGTCCATCAACATATCTTTTTATATATACATATCGAAAAGGGAGTTCATTTATACGTACAGTTTCGTGTTTCTCTATAGCATCTTCACGTCTCCCTGAAACGTAGGGGCTTAATACCCCGGGTAGACCGAGTACTTCTCCTAAGGACCTTTTCGGTACAGGTTTGATCCTGTTGTTCCATTTATTGTTCCACGTCAGCATCACGTGTGCTTCTCAGACCAGAAGAAGCACCACCACTACAATGGGCACCAACACCCTCACCATCATCCTCGCTTGTTTCATGTGGCTCAAGTTTAAGCTTTATTTGATCTGCATGAGACAACATTTCGATCCCATTCCTAATAATGAGAGCTACTTCCAGTTTGCATTACAAAGTAAAAAAATATAATGGTTCAACACCGGAAATTGCAAATTTCCGATGTTTAAATATTATTTTTTAATCCTACATCTGCTCATCTATGGAAAGAACATGGTCAAGGGTGCACGAATCTGACACCCTATAAATCTAGAAGAACTTTGTAGTCTGTTTGCATGAGGAATAGTATAATAAGTGAGCAAAATTCGGGGCAAAAATGACTTAAATTTTTCTCTGTTAAATGCCTTTAACCCTATTTTAATTGTTTGAACTATTCATTCTTCCATCCTATTTGATTGTGGGTGATATGGGGGGCATTTTGTAAGGAATGCAGCCAAGTTTCTGTAGCCAAGAACAGAGATTATCATCATGGAATTCAGGGCCGTTGTCCGGCACCAAAACTTTTGGCACATTATTCCGAGAGAAAATTGCTCATAACATCTGTTTTATGGTTGAGCTCTTCCTATCTGGAACATGAATAACCTCTAGCCACTCTAAAAAGGAATTCACCATGTTAAAGCAGTAATCCGATACCATTAACATGGGCATGATCAATGTGTGCGTGAGTTAAGGGATCTAACTCCTTGGGCGATGAATGAAGCCTGTTCTTTTGAAACAATTTTATCTGTACACATTTAGGACATCTATGTATGTAGACCGCGACATCGCGTGAATAGACAGGCCACTATGTTTCAAGCAGTTATGCCACAATGGATATCGCCATGAAAACTTTTAATAATTTACTTCCTGGATACTTCAGAGGGAACAATAAGATCACATAGATCTATGTTTAACATGCTTATAAAGTCTTTCGGCATTGGGGAAGTTACTCCAAACATATTTTTTTTTAATGCTGGAAATGATTTTGCCTAGTATCGGTCACGAAGTGTTTCTGAAGCTAAGCTATCAAGATGCTTCACATCAATTCCTATCCAGTGTATGAAACTATCATCAACATTATCCGAACTAGTATCTTGCGGTTGCTGTCTAAAATGTAGCCGTGAGAGCGCATCAACGTGGGGAATAGAGTTTCCCTTGACATAAGTGATATAAAAATAAAATGCCGCCATCTGTATCCTCGAAGATGTAACCTATGCGAGTTATTTGCGGCATGGCTTAAAGATGAATTCAAGAGGTTTATGATCGAATCTAAGCAGGAATTTTCTACCAAGTAAAAAATGATGGCACATTTTGTTGTCCACACATTTGCTAAGGTTTCCCTATCAATATTGGAATAATTAGATTCAGTAGCAGTTAACCTCCTAGATAAATATAGTATTGGATGGTTATCCTGCGGTAAAATTCCTGATATAGACTGCTCACTGGCATCAGTTGTCAATGTGACATTTCGTCTTTGTTGGCAGCAAATATATTCACAACAGGATTCTCAGAACGAGAATTTATAAAAATTATCTAATGCCCTTCGCTGAACATCTGTCCAACCAAGTTCAGTATTTTTCTTGTGCAATTTCACAAAGGGTTCAACCATTTCAGAATAATTTGGCAAATGTTGACCATAAAATTAACCAATCCTAAAAAGGACTCCAATTCTTTCTTATGGGGTGGAGAAACATCTAATATTTTCTAAACCAAACGTCGATCTAGAGAAATACATTCCTTTCAAATGGAGTATCCCCAAAATGATATCTTGTTACTATTAAAGATGCATTTCTCTGAATTAATAGTCATACCTGCATCTCTCAGTTGATACAATATAATTTTGGTCTTTGGGTTCAATTCCTCCTTGGTAGTTGCATCCAAACATATGTCATCCGGACAGATTATTTTATTTTTTATATCGTCCTCCAGGGTCTTTTCTATTGAACATTGAGTGAAATAGAAAAGACATTGGAGGATGATATATTCACTTGCAGTTTGTATACCATAAGGCATTCGTGTCCATCTCAACAAACCAATAGGGATATTAATGGGAGTGATTTCTTTGAAATCATTATCTCTTTGAATTTGGTGGTACGTACCTAGGAGATCGAATTTTGCTAAAAATTCGATCCCAGCTAATGAGTGAAAGGCGGATTCAAGATTAGGGGTTGGATAAAAGTCCGAACATATTTTGTGATTAACACCTACCTTGTAGTCATCACAGATACGTACATCTTCTGGTTTTCCTTTTACTACAGTAGGCAATGTACAATGCTACCACCAAGTGAAACATTCTTTAATATGCCATTTTCAGTCATTTTTCATAACTTCACAACTACTAGTGGAAAAATAAAAAATTGACAGTTTACGAGATTCAAAATATAAAGGATATGCATTTTATTTCAATTAAATACTAGCCTTGTAGATTTCTAGCATACCAGTATCTTCAACATCAGGCACAATTGAGTTGATTATTCTTATGCTATCAATATTTAGTATATCACTTCCAACAGGACCATTACTTTTATCACAGTCCGCGACCACTACTTGTATAATCTCAAATCGAGTGCCAGTTTCTAAGGTTCTTTGAATGTACGTTAGAAACAGGCACTCGATTTGAGACTATACCAGGGCACAGGAACAGACCGAAGGTTTTAATTGTTGATCCATCAAACTGGCGAAATTGTAGATGGCTTTTGAGAAGTTTTCATTAACCAATGAGTATCCAAAAGTTCATTGAAAGATGGACAATCAAAAAAGTAGTGTCTACGTTTTTCATTGTCCATCTTTCACAATAATGACGTTATTGTTTTCAGTGAAGTGAGCTGAGAGTTTTATGTATTCTGTAGTTGCCATCTTCAATGTGTCGGATTATATATAAAATTTTCTCTCTTTGACTTTCACACCCGAGGCGAGTGAAGATGAAATCAAGAGTTGTGCTGTCTCAATCGAACTCGGCTTCATTAAAAATCACGTACATGTATATAAATATTTACTCTCTCGTGATGATGATGATGATGATGATGATGATGATGATGATGATGATGATGATGATGATGATGAGGATGATGACGGTGATGATGATGATGTTGTTGATGATGCTGATGATGATGATGATGATGATGATGATGATGATGATGATGATGATGATGATGATGATGATGATGATGATGATGATGATAATCCCCCGTCGGTTTCGACGATGAGCATTCAGTTGTTTGAGTAACTGAACTACCCACTCGTTAAACGAACGTGTAAGTGACTGAGTATTCCACAGACACGCGTACCCTTAACGTAATTCTCAGGCCGAATCAGCGTGACACAGTATATGACAAAGTTGGATCTTTGAATTACAGGTACAAACCATCTGACGGGCTTCCACACAGTTTCCGTCGACCCAATATCACTCACAAGGCGCTTGGGTCTACCCGAAACAATAGTAAAAGACACTTGCCTAAGATACCACGCAATTGGTTCGAACCCGAGACCTCATGATTGCAAAGCGAACTTCTTAAACCCCCTCGGTCATGCCTGCGTCCACTCTCTCACACACGCACGCACTAACACAGTTACATACACATACACGTTAAACTCATATTAAACCACGTATGCAAGAGTTCGCATTAAAATATGTAAATAAATAATATAATGTAATTTTTCATTTCAGTCCCAATTTGCACCAAAACAGCAGATTTGGATGACATACGCTTCTACATTCAAGACGTTCATGGCCACAATTACCGAATGCCGTGTCCTCTCGGCACCATCTTCTCTCCCGACACGTGTTTTTGCGTCAGAGGTCGTCGAAATAACACAAGTTAGTTGACACCATTTTTGTGAGCTATTGGGGAAAATATTTTGTCCATTCAAAGATTGTTTCATGGATTTTATTTATTTATTATTTATTTATTTCGACTTTTGGGGTCTGGAGGAAGGGGCTGTGCCCATTGCCTTCACTGGCTCTCCGAGGCCAGAGAGATTGATGCAGTTAATGATTCGCTTAAACTGTTGCAAGTCGACGCCTGCAGGAAAGACAAAGGGCGGGAAGAGAATTCCACAGAGCCGACATTCTGGGGAGGAAAGACTGGGCGTAGTGGTTTGTGTGGAACTTGCAGAGTTGGACACAACATAGGTGATGAGAGGGGGAGAGACGAGTGAGTCAGGAATGCCTAACTGGAGGTGGCATGAAACCACTCATCTCCGAAGAGCAGAGGCCATTGTAGTATCGATAGAAAAAAGGCTGAGAGAAGAGACAGCAAGTCTGTGGGCTATGGACTGTAGTGTGTCTGTGAGTGACTTTACGTCAACCAGTCGAGTGTCCTTTCTCTGGATGCGGTCTAGGGTGTCTGTGTGTGTGGCGGCAGCAGCACCGTCCCAGATGTGGGAGCAATAGTCCATTGTGGGCCTCACCTGTGCTTTGCAGAGTGTGAGCAATTATTAAGGACTGAAGTACTTTTTGGCCCTGAAGAAATCAAAACGATATTGTTCACCTGTATTTTATTGGGATTGTTGTAGGGATTATTTCAAGGTAGATAACTTTGCTAGCACTGAATTAACTAACAAAGAAGAAATCTGAAATGTAATATTAAGAACTGTTCTCATATTTATTTATAATCTGTTGGATGAAACCAGGCACCGAAGAAAAATACTGATATTTGAAAGCATGTATAGTGATTGTGTCTTGGTGTGTTTGAAGAAGACTAGGTTGTTATGTCCCAATTGAAGGATGAATTTTTTCTACTTCTCTGTTCATAAAAACTGCAAGGACAGCGTGAATGACGCCTGTGTGCGAAAGTTTATTAAGAAGTGAAGGATGATATCTATATGATGAAAAAAATAGAAATAAATAATCTAGTTTCAATTATTATATTTTCTTGTACTAAACTGGTTAGTGCTCAAATAGCGTAACAGGTATTAATGAAAAATATATTTAATTTAAGCTAAGTTATCTCCCTTGAAATAATTCCAGTTAATAAACAAGTGCAAGATCGTCGAGGTATATAAGTCAAGTTCCTCACATTTCTCTTTAAGATATATTTTGTATTAAACTTTGTATTTATAAGTATTATTATTAATCAATTCTAAATAGCTACAATTCAAAGAAATTATGAAATCCTCTGGAAAATAGCAGCCGTAAAATGTTAAGATGGTCAAGTTGCCCCAAATTCCTTCTGAAGTTCACATCCTAATTTTCAGTTATTGTTTCCTTTGACATTTTAATACCACAAACTAAAAAAAAAAAAGGAAATTGCATGGCCAAGTTTAATAACGTTAGAAATGTTTGCTTACATGTGCCTTGATCCAATAACTTTGGTGAGTCATGTAAACTATTGGGGTCATTGGGTCAACACTGAAGACTTTATTTTCATGTTGTTGTTGTTGTTGTCAACCCTGATCGAGCAGACGTATGATCAAAGGCATTCCAACGTTGCCCATTAAGTCTTTTTATGAGTATCTAGGACTACACTATCTAATGTGACTTTTCCTTTTTTTAAGATGGTAGGGTGTGATTTGAAGGAGATTTGGCTGCTATTTCTAGCAAGTCAAGCGACTGCATAGAAGCATCCTCATTGGCTCAGCTAGTTGTAACATTATGATAAGTTCGGCTGGTGAAGCACAGCTTTCTCCAATCTATACTCATGGGGTTATAGAGTAAGCCTAACATTGCAAGCCAATGAAGCATACATCAATTATACAGTGTCCCAGAGTCGACTTGTACCACTCTATGGTACTTATTTACAGTTAAGTGAACTGAGCTATGGAGAAAAATAAATAATACATTTCATGGGATGCACATGTGTCTTATTATTTATAAATTAAGAGGGTGGTGGATTGGCTGAATTGTTAACGCGTCAGACAGAATGCCTTACAGTATTCGTTCCGGCTCGCTACGCACTGAGTTCAAACCCTACCAAGGCTAACTTTACCTTTCATCCATCTGGGGTCGATAAAAAAAATACCAGTCAAGTACTGGGGTAGATTTAATCGACTTACCCCTCTGGTCATAACATTGCAGATCCTTCTAATCTGGGGAAACTGATGTGATTGATGCCCACCTTCAACATCTATAAGTCAATAACTGCAAGACAAACATGGTTAGAAAGAAAATCCCGAGAGTCTAGGAAGGAAACACTGGAAAAAGTGTTTAGTGTGGAATCAGTGCCCTTTCAGTTTGCTAAGCTGCCAATTCAGTATTAATTTTGGAAGAATTTTAAAATCACTCTCTTAACTTCCTTTTTTTTGTGTTTGTTTGTTTGCATATTTTATTCAGAATAATTGTTGAAGAGTTATCTTTTTCTATTGCAGACATTATTAAAAAATGTGAACCCTTCATTCACCTTCCTTTTGAAAAAGATTGGAAGGATTACTCAAAGTATCCTAAAGGTACTGGAGCTAAGTCAATCAATATTCTACCTATAGAGGGCGCCTCTGGTTCTTCTGCTGCTTTTTTTAATGACTCATCTGTCACTGTTTGGGCATTGAACAATATGTTTTTCGGCTCCAACTTCACCCTTTCCTTCCGGTTCCGACCAGTGGAGAAGACAATTGGACGATTTGCTCTTGTCGACAACAGCGACTGTGATAAAAGTGCAACGTTTGGTGTTGCCTATGAGAGGACTAAGATATCCAGAACTATCTATGGTGGCTTTATTTTGACTGATCAATCAGTAGTGAGACTGCAAGCTAATTTGGTAAGAATGTTCTCAGCCTCTTGTTAATGTTTTCATTGAATTTTTTATTGTTTTTTTTTTTTTTGGGGGGGGGGTTACGAGCATTTAAATGTACAGAATGGTTAGAGTGATAGGGTGGTTGTTTTACAATACTAACTTTGTCCAGAGCTGCAACCCTTTAGAATTCCCTCCATGATCATGCCTTTTCCTATGGATGTCAACCTTCAGAAATTCAAACTGAACATTAACTGCATCAACTTCCCCTGGTTGAGATAGTCTGAACGGATCATTGATACTGTCCCCGCTGCTGGGTTAACCAATCATTTGAATTAAATAGAAATTCTAAATGGATACCCAGATTATTTGCAGAATTTATATAGCACTATACTTTACCAGATGTAGTTAAAGCAAAAAAACTCTCAATAGTCCATTCTACAAAGCTGTAAGTAAGCCCCATGATGAAGTAAAATTTATCATTGGAAAAAAATTAGAGAAACTGTATAATTAGTTTCTTATGTGGGTACGGGGCCAATTTTACTGAGAAATGATGCAGTCAACTGGAATCCTTATGTTAATTGTTCTTATTACATTGATCCTCGGGAGATGAACAACAAAGTCAGTGCCAGTTGAATTTGAACCTGGAACCAAGAGGGACAAAGCTAAATACTGTTATACATTTAGGTCACCACTCTACTGTTTCAACCACTAACACTACTCTACATGTACTATATAATCGATAGGTGTTTCATTAGCTTACAGTCTGGTTTGGTTTTGCTTGTACCACTAATTGCCCTTGGTGAAGACATGTGGCTTAGTAGTTAGGGTGTTGGGCTCACGATAGTAAGGTCATAGGTTCGATAATCTGGACTGAACAGCGTGTTGTTAACCCTGCAACAAACTGGCATCTCGTCACTTAAATGCCTCAGAAACCAGGATAAGGTCCAGCCTAATGAGCATACAAAAAGGCTCAATTCAAACTTTAATTTCAACTTTAACAGCAATTGCCCTTAAGAAAAGCATAAGTGTCACAACAACATATTTCCTTGACCCCCAAAATACTGTGATTTGTACCTTGCTAAATGTAACCAATATATAAAACTCTTCTAATGGCTTATAAATGACACAGTGGTAAGTTGTGGTCAGAGTGTAGCTGCATTCTGATTTCTAGTCCCAATTGGAACCACTTTACTCATAATCTAACAAGTGTTTCATTAGCTGGCAGTGTTGTTTGAAAAAAGTTACAAGCCTCTCACTTCATGAATCCTACACAAGAAAACATTCTGTGTAGGTACGCACATGAGACAACATGTATATTGTATGTTTATAAATGTAAGCTTACATAAAGAAAAAGAAAAACTGGGAAGCAAAAAGAAATAATATTTAATACAAATAAAATTATTGGAAATCAATTCATCGATGTGTTATATTTATCTCACAGAAACCTGATCAATGGCACAGCGTGACTCTTTTGAAAACTGGTAATCGTGTGGAATTGTGGGTTGATGGCATAAAAACTTCCAGCACAGAAAATGGTAAGTACAGATTATACATATACTAAAGTACTTATGAGTGTACAGATGGAAGAGCTGACAATGTATTGGAAAACAAGCCAGCAGTTCTTATCCTGTCATTGTCACTATAGTGTGTCCATGGTCAAGACAGTTAACACTCAAATGGCACTGGCCTCGTAGTTGTAAATAGGTACCATGCAAACCAATGATGGAGCCTCTATGTGCTTGATCAACCTGCTACAAATAGCTGCCAAATTTCCCTCAAATCAGACCCTACCGTCTTGAAAAGGGAAGGACACATTGGATAATGTAGTCTTAGATATGCAATGCCTAAGAGAAGGATGGGATGGTCATGGATGGAATGCCTTTTATCGTAGGCCTGCAAAGTCAAGGCTGACCTGAGGCTAAACAATAACAATAAAAATAGTTACCGCAGGGGTAGGAGTAACTCACAATTTTAAGCAGCAGCGGCACAATAAAATTATGATAACAATGTTATAGCATGACAGATAGTTACCTGTTATGTTTCACCTATGTGTCTAGGTAACTAGTCAGATATCTAGCCAATTAGCTATCTAGTTATCCATCTATCTAAGCATCTGCCTATCAATCTATCTATCTATCTACCTGTCTACTTGTTTGTCTATCAACCACTTGCTCTGGTGATGATTATGTTGTTTAACTTGACAAATAGTTACCTGTTATGTTTCACCTACGTGTCTAGCTAGCTAGTTAGATATCTAGCCAGTTAGCTGTCTAGTCATCTGTCTATCTAAGCATCTGCCTATCAATCTATCTATCTATCTACCTGTCTACCTGTTTGTCTATCAACCACTTGCTCTGGTGATGATTATGTTGTTTAACTTGACAAATAGTTACCTGTTATGTTTCACC
>JAOPJM010001179.1:8400089-8411716 GCA_027124095.1 Muusoctopus leioderma | reverse complement strand
GTGATGTGTGAGTTAGTAACAAGGAAGGATTGGCGGCCCTGGTTGGGGCTCGTGGTAACAGGTGATGTGTGAGTTAGTAACAAGGAAGGATTGGCGGCCCTGGTTGGGGCTCGTGGTAACAGGTGATGTGTGAGTTAGCCACATATATGAGTTAGTAACAAAGAAGGAAAGAAAGAAAAAAAAGGAAAAGTCGAAGTGTCCGTGAGCCAAGCTTTCAGTTCAGGCAAGTAAACAGCCAAGGACTGAAAACAAACTGGGAGGTGCATAGATAGGTGTCAATAAAGAGTCAAAATAATAGATAAGAAAGTCAATGAGTTGGTAGGGTTGACCACTGGTTGTGGCTCGTGGTAACCAGTGATGTGTGGGTAAGCCATATTTATGATTTAGTGGTAGAGAAGGAGAAAAGAAAAGAGAAAGTAAAGAGAAAGACAAAGGGAGAATAGATGGACTGTCAAAGTGTCTGTAAGCTAGGTGAGTGCAGGATGGGTTTGACGCTTGGTAGTGTGTCGGGTGGAGGTGTAGTAGGTATCCCTCAGCGTGGGACTTCCTGTCTGGTGGAGGCAGTCCCTCAATGTTTTTAGTCAGGAGATATTTAGTTTTTTCCGAGGTGCAGAGCCCGCACCTCTTGGTTCAATTTACATAGAGTTTTGATCTCTCCAGAACTCTCCACTTTATTTCAAAACTTCAGCTGCTCTCCTTCAAATCCCAGACGTGGCTAACTAAAGATGTTAAGGTTTTCTTATCTGGGTATCTGAAGGAGGTTTGATGGTTATTGAATTTTTGCTTGAACATTCAATCTCCTAACGATGTATTAACAATGTCTCAATGATCTCTTAAAGATGTCTTAACGATGTCTGAGTGATATCTTAACGATCTCCGTCAATGTCTGAAAGATGTTTTAAAGATCTCTTAATGATGTCTTATCGATTTTTTAATGATGTCTTACTGATATCTTAACGTTCTCTTGACAATTTCTTAACGATGTCTTCATGATCTATTAACGATGTCTTAACTATCTCTTGACAATCTCTTAACGATGTCTGAACGATCTCTTAATGATCATTTAACAATGTAACGGTGTCTTGACGATCTCTTTTGATGTTTTAATGATCTTTTAACGATTTCTTAAATATGACTTTACGATGTCTTAATGATCTCTTAGTGATCTATTATCAATATCTTAACAATATCGTAATGATCTCTTGATAATTTCTTAATGTCTTAATAATCTCTTAACTATATATTAATGATCTTTTAAGAATGTCTTAACGATTTCTCAATGATATCTTAACAATATCTTAATGATCTCTTAACGACGTCAACGATCTCCTGACGATCTCTTATCGGTGTCTGAATGATGTCTTAATGATCTCTTAAATACCTTTTAATGACGTTTTAACGATGTCTGAACGATCTCTTAAAGATCTATTAACGATGTCTTAACGGTGTCTCAAGATTTCTTGAAAATTTCTTAACAATGACTTAACGATGTCATAAATATCTCATAATGATCTTTTAACGATGTCTTAACGATCTCTGAACGATCTCTGAACATCGTTAAGGCATCTTTAATACATATTAAAGATGCCTTAACGATGTCTTAATGATCTCTCAACTATGTTTTAATGATGTCTTAACGATCTCTTAGCAATCTGTTAATGATCTCTTAACGATGTTTTGACAATCTCTTAACGAAGTCTTAACAGTTTCTTAAAGATATCTTAACAATGTTTTGCCGATGTCTTAACAATCACATGACGATGTCTTAATAATATCTTACTGATCTTTTAGCGATCTGTTAATGGTGTGTAAATGATGTTTTAACGATCTGTTAATGGTGTGTAAATGATGTTTTAACGATCTGTTAATGATCTTTTAATGATATCTTAACGATCTCTTGACAATTTCTTAACGATGTCTTACCGATCTATTAACGATCTCATAACGATTATGTAACCATTTCTTAATGATGTCTTAATGATCTATTAACGGTCTTTTAACAATGTCTTGACGATCTCCTAACGATGTCTTAGCCATCTCAACGATGTCTTAGCAGTCTTAACAATTACTTAACCATCTGTTGATTTCTTAACGATGTCTGAATGATCTCTTAACGACCTCTTCACGATGTCTTAACAGTGTCTCAACGATCTTTTTCGATGTCTTAACGATTTTTTAGTGATCTCTTAACGATATCTTGATCTTCTAACGATGCCTTAACGATGTCTGAACAATCTCTTAACAGTGTTTTAACGGACTCTTAAAGATCTCTTTCGATGTCTTCACGACATTTTAACGATCTCCTAAACATTTCTGTACGCTGTCTTAAAGTTCTCTTAACGATATCTTAACAATCTATTGATGATCTCTTAACGAAGTCTTAATGTCTGAATGATGTTTTAATGATCCCTAAACGATATTTTAAGGATGGTTAACGATGTCTGAACAATCACTTAATGATCTTTAACGATGTCTTAACAGTGTCTTTTAGATTTTTTAACTTAATGATCTCTCTTGATGTCCTAACGTTCTTTTAATGATCTCTTAACGATGACTTAACAATCACTTAATCTCTTGACCAATTATTAACGATGTTTTAACGACCTCTTAGCGATCTTTTAACTATATCTTAATGATGTCTTAACGGTCTCTTAATAATGTCTTAACGATCTCTTAATGATGCCTTAACGATCTTCTGACAATAAACGATAGCTTAACGATGTCTGAATGATGTCTTAAGGATCTCTTAAATATCTTTTAATGACGTATTAACGATGTTTGAACGATCTCTTAACGGTGTCTTAACATTGTTTAACTATCCCTTTCGACGTCTTAAAGATATCTTAACGATCTCTTAAGGATATCTTAACGATGTGTTAACGATGTCTTAACAATCTCTTGACGATGTATTAAATATCTTTTAACCATGTCGTAACGATCTCTTGATGATCTCTTAACGAAGTCTGAATGATATCTTAACGATCTCTTAATGATGTCCTAACAATGTCTTAACGATCTCTTAACAATATTTTAACGATCTAATGATCTCTAATGATGTCTTAATGATCTCTTAAAGATCCCTTAACGATGTCTTCACAATCTCTTAACGATTCCTTAACGAAATTTTAATGATGTCTTGATGATGTGTTAACCATGTCTTAACGATGTCTTCACGATCTTTTATCGTTATCTTAACAATCTCTTGATGATCTTTGAACGATATCTTAACTATGTCTGAATGATGTCTTAACGATATGTTAACGATGTCTGAATGATCTCTTAACAATCTCTTGACAAAGTGTTAACGATTGTTTAATGATCTCTTAACGATGTCTTAACAATGTCTTCACGATAGGTTAATGATTTTTTAACCATGTCTTAACGATATCTTAACAATCTTTTGAAGATTTCTTAACGAAGTCTTAACTATCTCGTAACGTTCTTATAACGATCTTTTAAGATATCTTAACAATATCTTTACGATCTCTTAATGTATGAATTACTATTAACGATATCTTAATGATGTCTGAACGATGTCTTAAGGATCTCTTAACAATGTCTTAATGGTGTCTCAACGATGTCTTCACGAGGTCTTAACAATCTTTTTTATGATCTTTTAAACATGTCTTAACGATCTCTTAACGATCTCTTGACGATTTATTAATGATATCTTAATCTCTTAACGATCATTTAATGATGTCTTAACGATGTCTTAACGGTCTCTTGACGATTTATTAAAGAATTTTTAATGATGTTTGAACGATGTTTTAACGATGTTTAAAAATGTCTTAACGATCTCTTAACGATGTCTTAATGGCTTCTTATCGATCTCTCAGTGATCTCTTTCGATGTCCTAACGAACTTTTGATGATTTCTTAACATTGTTTTAACGATGAATCAACAATTTCTTAATGATCTCTGGACGATTTCTTAATCATGTCTTAATGATATCTTAACACTCTTTTTACTATAGCTTAACGATGTCTTAACAATCTCTTTACGATGTCTTAACGATCTCCCGATGACCACCAAACGATATCTTAGTAATGTCTCAATGATTTCTTAACGATCTAATAAGAATGGCTTAACGATGTCTGAACGATACCTTGACAATCTCTTAACTATGTCTGAATGATGTCTTAGCAATCGTTTAATGATCTGTTAACGATCTCTTAATGATCATTTAACGATGTCTTGATATCTTAACAATCTCATGACGATTTCTTAACAATGTCTTACTGATCTACTAGCGATCTCATAACAATCTTTTTATGATTTCTTAATGATGTCTTAATGATCACTTAACGATATCTTAATGTCCTCGCAATGTCTTAATAATCTCTTAACGATGTCTTACAATATCTTAAAGATGTCTTAACTATCTCTTAACAATGTCTTAATGTTGTCTTATCAACGATCTCATAACGATTTTTTAACTATGCCTAACCGATGTTTTAACGATCTCTTAAAATTTTAATGATGAGTTAACGATGTCATAATGATCTCTTGACGATCTTGTAACAATGTCTTAATGATCTCAACGATCTTTTAACGCTGTTTTATCGGTGTCTTAACGATTTCTTAACGATGTCTTAACGATCTCTCACCTATGTTTGAATGCTCTCTTAACGATCTCCTAACGACGTCTTAATGGTGTTTAAACTATCTTTTAACGATTTCTTTCGAACGACCTTTTAATGATCTCTTAACGATCTCTTGACGATTTCTTAGCGATATCATAGCAATCTCGTAATGTTCTCATAACGATCTTTTAATGATGTCTTAATGATCTCTAAATGATCTCTTAATGGTCTCCTAATAATGTCTTAATGATATCTGAACGATATCTTAGAGATATCTTAAAGATGTTTTAACAATCTCTTAATGATGTCTGAACTATGTCTTAAAGGTGTCTTAACGATCTCTTACGATGTCTTAACGATCTGTTAACGATGTCTTGACGATCTGTTAATGATCTCTTAACGAAATTTTAACGATGTCATAATGATCTGTTAACGATCTTGTAACGATGTCTTAATGATCTCAACGATCTTTTAACGAGGTTTTATCCGTGTCTTAACGATCTCTTAATGATGCCTTAAAGATCACTTAATGATCTCTTGACAATTTCTTAACGATGTATTTACTGTATCTTAACGATCTCTCAACTATGTCTGAATATCCTCTTAACGATCTCCTAACGGTGTCTTAATGGTGTTATAACTATCTTTTAACGATCTTTTAATGATCTCTTAATAATGTCTTAACGATATCTTAACGACCTTTTGACGATTTCTTAACGCGATTTTAGCGATCTTGTAATGTTCTCATAACAATCTTTTCATGATGTCTTAAGGATCTCTTAAGGATAACTTAACGATCTCTTAACGATGTTTGAACGACCTTAAAGTTCTCTTAATAATGTCTTAATGATATCTTAACGATGTCCTAACGTTGTCTTCACGATCTTTTAGAGATATCTTAAATATGTTTTAACGATCTCTTAATGATGTCTTATCAATCTTATAACGATCTCTTAATGATGTCTTATCAATCTTATAACGATCTCTTAATGATGTCTTAACTAGGTCTTAACAAACTCTTACGATATCTTAACGATCACTTGAAGATCTCTTAACGAAATTTTAGCGGTCTTAACATGTCTTAGTGATCTCTTAACGATCTCGTAATGATGACTTAATGATCTGACGATCTCTTAATGAACTCTTAACTATCTTGTAACGATCTTTTAACAATCTCTGAATGATATCTTAAAGATCTCGTAACGATATATGAACGATGTCTTAAGGATCTTTTAACAATCTCTTAGATGTGTCTCAACGATCTCTTAACAATCTCTTAGATGTGTCTCAACGATCTCTTAACAATGTCTTCATGATGTCTTAACGATCTTTTAAGAATGTCTTAACGATCTCTTGACGATTTCTTAATGATGTAATAATGATCTCTTAACAATCTATTAATGATGTCTTAATAATCTCTTAACGATATCTTAACTATGTCTGAACGGGGTGCCGATCATAAGACCGAACGCGATAACACCGAATTTCAAAAGACCGAAAAATGAAAAGAGCGAAACATTAGAAGACCGAAAAATTAGAAAGCCGAAAAATTGGAAGACCGAAAGTTTGAAATAGCGAAAAATCATATAATCGAATTTTCGAATTATTTTAGGAGAAAATAATAGGAAAAACGATCTTAAAAGACATATTTACAGTTTTAAAAAGAGGTTCATTGGAAAAGGGTATTGTTGATATTACATCTCGTTTCAAATTATCCCATCTGCATATGCAGTTTTGTTGGAAATGTTTTTTTATAAACTATGTTATAAACATCGGATATTACGATTCTACCCAAAATAATTTCAATTATTTCATTTCATCCCCCTCCCCTTTATTTTTTTAGAGGAGTTTTTTTTTTGTTTTCGTTCGAGAAGTCTGGTATATTCAAAACTTAATAAAATTTATGGAAAACTGTTTCTCTTTTTTCATCGCCCACATTAATATTTTATGATACAAATTTATGATATGTATTATTTCAACGAAATACTATTCAAAATAAATAAAATTCATGAGAATACTTCGTTACAATTATAAATTTGGGGAAATAACAGCCAAACCTTTCAGCGTCAAAGTTGCTAGAAATAACAGCTACATACCCCAGAAATATTGAAAGAAAGACCCAGCAGATAAAAATGATAAATTAAGTCTCGTGCTGAGATGTTAATTTGTATGAGTGCCCGATGCGATTCAAAATAAACACAATTTATGAGAATATTAAAATTATACAAATTTTGGATGAACCACAAAATTCATTTCATGCAAAACAACCTTGTGCATATATTTCTGTCTATCTCCAAGTGAATCAGACGGAATAATTTGAAACGAGATGTAATGTCAATAATACCCTTTGAAAAACATGAAAACAGCTGAAACCTACATAATGTAGATATACGTACAGTTATTTATTTTTTGTAAGCTTTGTGAAAACATTGTTTACAATATGACAGCGAAAGCTTTCAACGACTACCGGAACTCAATTGGGCACAGAATCGCTTGACGACTCCCGGCTATGCGTGCATAAATCTCGAGTCGCTTATTGACGACTCCCGTACCGAAAGGGTTAGATATGTTTTCAAATAAACCTTTTTAAAACTGTAAATATGTCTGTGAAGACTGTTTTTCTTATTTTTCCATAAAATATTTCGAAATTCGAATTTTTTTATTGTATTTGATTATATAACTTTTCGCTATTTCAAACTTTCGGTCTTTTGAAATTTGGTGTTATTGCATTCGAAATTCGAATTTTCGGTCTTATGGCCTAGACCTGGCCAACTCTGTTGTTGGATGTCTTACAATGTGGACAATGCCACTCTCAACCTACCACCACCACTGGTTCAGACATGCTGTTTCTTCTCTCTACAATAACAGCCTATGCTCCTATGACCAAACTAGTTGCATACCTCCTCCACTCTAACCCACTTGATGCACTTGTAGAAAATATGGATTCAACTAAAAGACAATTCAGAATAAATTGATGAAGATAGTTTTTTATAATACTCGTCATGGGAATATTTATTTACTATTTGTCTAAGTTAATTTGACAATAATAGGTCTGATTGACAAGATGAAATTATTGTTAATGATGGAAGGGATTCAAATACGGTGTTAAGAAATGTTGCTTGAAATATGGTGAAATGGCAGTGTAGTGTTCTATGAGGTGTATATATATACAGTTATGTATGTGTATATATATATGCATATAAACGATTAGGTATGCCTGTTGATATAGCATCATACTAATTGCTGATTGGTTGAGAAGAATTGATTCAATTCAGTCATAAATTAAATCTGTGGGTGTGAGTTCAGCTTGCCGGCACGCTACAAATATGGTTCACCGTTTATATGGAGAGATTCACTCGCTACACACTCGCCACTGCTTTACTGATCACCCTCACTGTGTCTCACCTTCCGTATCCCACATTAAGCACTTTCCTTAATCCTGCACGTCTCTATAATTCCCTCTCTACCCACATTATTCCTACAGGCTGCTACCTACAGATGTTCAAGCTGAACATCAATCATATTGATACCACCAGTATGGGAGGGCCTGCAAAGAGTAATGGATACTGCCTCTCCTCCTCCTCTAACTGTTTTCAAACTTTATGTATTTTATCTTTGATTACCAGGAAATAATGCCTAAGAAAATGTCTCAGGTTGTGGTATTCATGGGATCAGCTTCAGATATGACTTTCTGTCAAAAGATTCATGCATATTTGGAGAAACTGGATCTGCCCTGTTCGATGCGTGTAACATCTGCCCACAAATGTACTGAAAGTACTCTGAAACTTCTCGCTGAATATGAAAGTTAGTGTCTCTCTCTCTCTCTTTTTTTATTGTTTAGTCTGTTGTTTATTGCTTAACCTTCTCCCATGGTCTCCTGTCTTTCTCTCTCTCACTTGAGCTATCCCTCACCTCTCGGTCTTCCATTATCTTTCCTTTTCCTCTCTCTCACTCCCCGTTTCTTTCTCACTCAGTCTTTTCTTTCTTATTGTGTGTATATTTAAATAACTCCTTGTTCTTTAATCTTGAGTAAGAGAATTAATTCTTCTTGTTTAAAGCTATGTTACCTTTTCTTTGATTTCTTAGGTCAAGGTATTCCCACTGTGCTAATAGCAGTTGCTGGTCGAAGTAATGGGCTTGGCCCTGTGTTGGCAGGAAACACTAACTTGCCAGTTATCAACTGTCCACCCCTCTCTTCAAATTGGGAACAAGAGGATCTTTGGTCATCTTTGAGATTACCCTCAGGTAAGTTTTCCATCCTGTTTGTGTGAGACATAGCACATAACAGTGCTCAATTTAGGGCTTATTGCAGGCTTTATGGCCTTTCTCCCAGTTCTGGAAAGTTCTAATTGACATTGAGTTTATCTACTTGTTTGTCTAACTATAATCAACACAGATACCAGAGCTTCTGGGGTGGGGAGTTACCAGTTATATAATAGTGTCATATCTGAGTAAAAGATGCTTCATTTAATTTAAACAAAATTCGTATTAAGAACTGGCCTTGTGGCTCTTTTAGTTTTGGGAGACTTAAATTTATCATAGAACTAGTGTATGTATGCACGAGTGCTTATTGTTTTTTAAATTTTACTTTGCAGGACTTGGTTGCTCTACCGTAATTTTCCCTGAAGCAGCAGCAATTCATGCTGCCCAGATTTTGGCACTGTCCAATGAGAGAGTTTGGGCTAAAATGCGAGTGTTGACATTCAAGAACTGGCTGGCTGTAAAGAAATCTGACATGAGCAGTCGTATTTGCTGATTTTTGTCTAAACATTTGGTTGTGAGCAAACTTTTATATCTTCCGTTAAGTGATATGAGTTTGTTTTTTTTTTATTTCTTGGTACATTGGTATCAAGGTTTTTTTTCCATTCTAAGAGGAAATAAAGCAATCTGAGATTATTTTTTTTCACATATCATTCTCGTTTTACATCTTTTATGGTCTATTGTGTTGTTAAATATTTCCTCTGGTGTCTCACTCAACAAAAAGCTCTTCTGCTTTAAGCACTGGTACATTGTTTTTTTTTTTTTTGTTTTGTTAAATTTATTTGTATCAAACCATGCTTTAAAAATGGTTTTTACATAAAGCATGTGATACAAGATAAGTGAAACTTGGATAAGTATCTTGTTGAAAGACGCAGCTGCAATTTATCGTTTTAAGTCCGCTTTCTATGCTGGCATGGGTTGATTGGGTAATTTCGACCAGTCGGTTCTTGTTTGGAGTCACCACTCTGCTAGATGGGTCGGGGAACCACGTTTCGCTTGCTTTCTACAGCTGGATGCCCTTCCTATCACCAACCACTTTACTCAGTGTAGTGGGTGCATTTTATCGTGGCACCAACACTAGAGTTTGTCATGTCCGAAAACACCACTAAAGAGTTCTCTCTACCCTACGATGTCTTTATTTGATTGCCAACCATTTTAGTGTATTTTATGATGGCACCAGCACTTGAGATGATGCCTTGTCTCCTTCACAGCTATTGTGTCCTCTCTACTCTACATAGTTTCTGTTGTTGAGGCAAAGGTAAGCAAGAGGGCAAGTGATGTACGAGGGTGTGGATGTAAAGACGGAAACATTGAATGGGTGGTAGGGAAGAGAGATAGTGATGGCTACATATAAGCGGTGGTATAGATGTCTCATGGTAGGGTAGTCCCATGATGGATGGGTATCTACTTAATAATTGAACCTCTCTATTATTGCAGTGATAATTGGCAATCCCGATGAGCATTGTACTAAATGTGTTGTCATTTGCTTTTCTTCCTATTGGTTCTGTGTTTAAATCTTATAAAATAAGTACCAGTAATATTTAGGGTTGATTCAATTGATAGACACCTGCCACAAACTTTTTTTTTTTTTTTTTTTGTGCCTAGTAAAAAAAAAAATTGAAATAATTTATTTCCTGCAATTCTACAAATTTGTCAGTGTGGTATAGTTAACTGAATCGATTGTAGTAAATTCCTGGTATTTTATCAAGCCTAAGGAGCCAGAAGTTTTGTCGGGTGGGGTAAATCGATTAAATCAACCCAAGTATCTGGCTGGTACTTTGTTTATCGGCGAGATTTGAACTCAGAAGGTGAAGAGCTGAAACAAATAGCACAAGGGGGCATTTTGTCCAATGCTCTAACGATTCTGCCATACAAATGATTTCTAACATGGGCATTAGGACAGAAGTTTGGGAGGGGAACAGACGATTATATCAACCCCAGTACTTGACGTATTTTATTGACTCTGGAAGGTTGAAAGGCAAAGTTGATGTTGGTGGGATTTGAACTTGGGATGTAAAGGGGCATAACTAGATACCCTAAGCAGGGCTTATAAGAGGGGTGTTCAGCCGGTACATCAGTCCAGAGTCAAGAAGGGCCCCTCCGTGAATATCTGATGGGCACCTCCCTCAACAACAAAAAAACACCACAGTCCCTTTGAATTTTGAGAGGATAACTCCCCCAAGACTCCTTTCGCCCCCCTACCCTGGGGCCCGAAAGCAGTCTTGTTCCGCCTTGCAAAATTTTCTCAGGGGCCCCGACCGTAAGGTACTTTGATGCTTTAACAATTCTGCCAATCCATAGATTTACAGAAGAGGGACACAATCAACTCCAATAATTGATAGGTATTTTGTAGACCCCAGAAAGGATTAAAGGGACTCTATCTTGGCAGGGTTTCTGTAGTAAGAGGAAAATATAAAAGTTTTAGCAATTTAATTGGAAATTGAAATTTTATCACAGACTTTATTTGTTCTGAACGTTTATTGCTTCATCATGGAACTGACCGCTTTACTACTAAGGAAATATTTCAGGGGTTGAGATCATGTAGCATTCAAACCTTAAGCAAGGATATCAGTGGCAGGTGTGAAAGGAATTAATTTTAGTCATGAATCAAAACCAACTTCCAGTCTCCGAGCATTAAGATGTTTTCACTTGCTCTATGGTGCTTACTGCTATTGCATTATTAATTCCTTTATGCACAAAGGCCTCTTAGTAGAAGAGAATTAGGCAAAAAAACACCTTAACCCGGAAAAAAATACTATAAAGCTGAAACTTGGTCCAGAGGTC
>JAOPJM010001179.1:8336718-8351796 GCA_027124095.1 Muusoctopus leioderma | reverse complement strand
AATCTGTCCACAAGTAAAGATGCTATAATCATTTTAATAAACAAACCCGTTTTTAGGCAGTTTCTGCTAAATCCTTACAGGACAGGTAGATCGACTTAGAAAATTTTTGACAGGACGTTAAGAGTAATGTCTCACTAAATTTTAAAATGTCTTCCAAAATATAGTTATACGGTTGTGTGGTGTTGAAAAAAAAATGCTGCTATGAATTCTACACCTTACATTTTAAATTTGAGAACATTGAGTTTCATTGTGTAGAAGAACCTGTAAGTGATCTCAGGATATACTATATGTGTCTTATAACAGGTAGTTCATCTTGGGAACAGAGAGCATTGTTTTGTGTGCCTGTATGTGTTGAATTTTATGGATCATTGGAACAAGTGTTTTACTGCTAGATTCCCCAAAGAATGGATATTATTTTCATTGGAATGGATACTTTGTACTAATTCAGTTACTTATTCTCGGCGGCAAATTTGTAGAATCGTTAGCCTTACAGTATTTGTTCCAGCTCATTGCGCTCTGAGTTCAAATCTCGCTGAGGTCAACTTTACCTTTCATCCTTTCAGAGTAGATAAAATAAAGTACCAGTCTAGGGTGGTAGACTGGCAGAATCGTTAGAGGTGTCGCACAAGATGCCTCGCAGTATTTATTCTGGTTCTTTTGAGTTCTGAGCTCAAATCCCACCGTGGCCTACTTAAGTGATAGACTTAATCCATCGCCCGGTTTAACACCACCACCTGGCTCTTAGATGCCTTTAGCGGAGTCCACTCTGTTGCAAGCATCCAGGCCCGGTCTCCGGTCACCTTCCTCTCTCCCTCCCACCAGTCCCAGAGGCCTTGATAAAAGGGTGATAGGCACTGCCTTATCTCCAGACTAAGCAGTAAAAAAATAAAAAGTTCAAATTCCTCCAGGGTTACCTCCACTTTTCATCCCTTCAGAGTTAATAAGTACCTGTAATATATTGAAGTTAATACAACTGATTCTATCTCTAGCCTATAAAAATGAAAATAAACTTTTGTCATAAGAAACTAATATTTTCTTATGGAAACCAATATTAAAAATATAAATAAGAAATCAATATTTTTTATTGTCCATCCATCTTCTTTCTCTTTTTCTTCCTCCAGGAAACTACTGAGTGCTCCACAATCACCCAATGTCACAAACACTCGAAGTAAAGTAGTTTGCAGCTATAAAAAAGGCAAACCAAAATCTAGTCCAGCTGTAGTCAGTCGATTTTTCCGCTTGAGATCTGGACTTTGGATTAGAGCAAGATCCGGTCGAACAAATAAACATTGGGCTAAATCCAATAGGCGTATTTACAGGCTCCAAGAAACAGTTTTTTGCAATAAGACTCAGTCTAAGAAACTAGACAAAATGGTTTCTCGTCACTGGTTGAAGAAACGATATTTTCCAGATGATCCTTATGAAATCTATCAAGACCGAAGCTCTACAGAATTTGCAGTTAAAAAACCCCTATTTTTCCCATAGATAGATGTTTTGATATATCAAATTTGATATATATTTTGTTCTTTAACCCAAAAGGTAGTATAATTCAGCTTTTAAACCCTTTGAGAACAAAGCCTATATTAATTATATTACTTGTGTAGATGTGTGTATGTATATATATATATATATATATATTCATTTGAAGCTGATCTTTCAGTAAGATTCTTCGCATTTATGTGAACACAGACGTGAGAGTAGTAAAAGAGTGAATCATTAGCTTTGAATGAATAAACTCTGTTATGTGTATTGAGTACGTTTGATCACATTTAGACACCCAAATACACAAACACGTGCATATATATATATATATAGGTGTATTTCACTACTTTCATCCTACCTCCAAGGATTAACTACAACAGGCTGAGTAAGATGAGGTAGACTAAGCATTGTGTGATTTAATAAATTTTTTTGAGAAATTTTTCAAGAAATCAAATTGTTTGTTTTCTTTAAATATTCTGTTTCTAAGAGTTATGAAATAGATAGATCCTTTGAGGAAATGGATAAGATTTGAAATAAAATTACTTAATATTTTGTATTTGAAGTAGTTGTGTTATATACCATGATTTGTATAGATCTTGCTGATGTAAGCAGTAGGATCTATATAATTAATAAGAGTTTTGTTATATGAGTAAAAGTTTTGTATCAGCCTAAAGAAGGTAAATAGATCCTTTTGCTATTGTTTTTTTTTTCACAGTTGGTCTTTCCCTTCCTATTGCTAACCTATAGGTTAAAGCTATTTTTTACTAGACAGATTATGACAAATTAAGTAACATGTTCAGCCTATGGGTTAAACACATTGGATATAGTAAAGATTTAACTTCAGAATCTTACGTCAGAAACCAATATGAAAAGATAATGGGTAATTAGGAGTTGATTGAGGGAAGCTAGGAGTCCCCACACTACCTTTTCATAGATAATAGTCAGTTAAAAGTGATTAACTCTTAACATCCTGTAGGACACAGTTCCACATGGTACCGTGTCATTAAACTATAAATATATAAATATGGTGAAATAATTTTATGTGAAAACACCTCAAGTACCTGTGTTTCTTACCTGTAAATTTCATAATAAATAAACTGTAAAAAAGCTGTTTTTAGGCATTTTGTGCTCAATCATTACAGAACTTACCAAATTTTTAACAGGATGTTAAGAGTTAAAGAGAATTAGACAAAAAGTATTGTCAAGTGAAGTGATTCTAATGAAGAGAGCCTAGCCCTTCAGCAAAAAGTAAAGCGAATGATTTCTGGGAATGATGCATTGCGTCATTGACACGTTCTGTTGGCTTGCAAAGCTGGGTTCAAATCCTACTAAAAGCAAAATGGTTCTCATCTTCTTAATACCTTCAAAGCTATGATAAACTACAGTACACAGGGGCACCAATATATAGCATACATTCAGAGTTCACAAAGTTAGTAAAATTAGGGTGTTGATGAGTACATTGAGTCACTGAGAGACTGTTGAAAACCTCATTTCTATATGTATTATATCTAAAACCAGTCAGTCTGGAAGAACACTTCCTTTTCTAAGCTAAACATCATCATAATCATTTTACATCCACTTTTCCATGGGTTGGACAGGTCCTCTCCAACACAGTGTCTCACCATTTCTCATGATCTTTTTGCATCTCTTTCCAGAGGTTCAGCATCCTGAGATCTGCTTTCATCACCTCTGCCCATGTCTTCCTCAGTCTCCCCTACTTCCATTACTCCTCCTTTCACTCTGTCTCCTACCCTCAACATGTAGCTGTCTATCACTGTCTCAGTTACATTACTCCCCCTACCACCCTCTTGTTCCTATTGCTGTGTCTCCCCCATCACACTCATACTCTCTCTTCTATTCACCCTCTCAGTCACATTCTCCTTGAATGAATAGAGACAATGTAGATTAGAGAGGACTCTTTAGTCTTATAGAGGACAAGGCAACCTCTCTTGTGCTGGTTCCACAATAAAATGCGCCCAGTACATTCTGTAAAGTGGTTGGCAAATGAACAGAGACAATATAGGGTAGAGAGGACTCTTTAATCTTGCCAAGGACATGACAACCTCTCTAGTGCTGGTGTCAACATAAAAGGCACCCTGGTACACTCTGTAAAGTAGTTGATGTTAAGAAAAGCATCCAGCTGTAGAAGCCATACCAAAATGGAACATATGAGTGAAACGTAGCCCTCCAACCTGTCCAGGAAGGCAATAACTCCAAATAAGAACTAATTCGAACTGTGACAACACACCCAACTCATGACAGCATGGAAAGAGGACATAAAATAACGATGATGATGCACCCACTGCTTACATCAGTAAGCTATACCTTCTCATGACAGCTAGGTAGGCAGAGCCATTGTAGTGTGTTTCAGCAAGGTCTAGGCTCAGTGTTGGTGATGAGATAGGAAACATCAAGTTTTCTGTTGGTAATCTTATTGGCCCACTTCCAACATTTGAAATGTGATGGAAATAGTTGTAAAAAGAAACCTCCTCCTTTACCACACTTAGCCTGTTTCTTTTCTTTATCAATGACTACCAGTGTTTCAGTAGAAATCTGCTTTTCTACAACATACACTACCGATCTCTCACTCTTGAGAACTTTTGTAAAATCAATGCCTTTGGCATCAGCAAAGCTTTCGACCATATCTGGCATAAGAATCTCCTCACAAAGTTGTCTGCCTATGAAGTTTTATCCATCTCATCATTTCGATTGAAAATTTCCGGTCAGATAAATTTATTATAGTGCATTGACATGGTTCTCTCTGACCTACATTCTGTCAACTGGTGTACCACCTCACAGCAGTTATGTCCCCCCAATCTCTTCCTTCTCTATATTAATGATCTGCTTACCATATATACTCGTGTATAAGTCGCATTTTTTTTCCATGAAAATACAACATAAAAATCAGCATGCGACTTATCTACTGAACAAACAAAACCACAATACAACATATATGGTAAATAGCAGTCCATACAATATTGTTTTTGTTCTTTAACAGCACACTTTGATCATTCATTTACTAATAAATAATTAAAATATAACGATAATTTCTGGATCCCATAATTTACTGTGGGTAAACAAACTCTTTGAATCACTTGTTGACAAGACAAGAAACCAGTTAAATATTGCTATCATATATTATTATTGTACCATATGGAAGTAAAACAGACCACTACAGTGTATTTGTCTATATATTGTTGATATGTAATTTGCTGCCTTTGATAAGTTTCCAAACATCTGTTTTACACCAGAATATGTATTTGATATAATTAAAATACAGATGAGATGGTGTGCACATGCCAGGGTAGACAGAGGGTGTTACTTATTTTGTTATTGCATGTGATAAATTTTAATGAACTGTGTTGCATATGATTAAATAAATAAAATAGAATTATTAAATACAAAGAACCCATTAACATGGCTTTAATTTGTTAAGAGCTATGAAAGGGTATGTTTACACATAGTTTTATTAGATATGTTACAGGGAAAAAATATAATGTTCAGTTTTGAATATTTTGATTGAAATTTCATTCAAGAATATATGAGTAGTATTGATAAACACAGCCTGCAACTTATATGTGAGTCAAGTACTGAGCCAAGAATGTTGTATGTAAAATAGGGGTGCAACTTATACACGAGTGTATCTTATAAGTAAGGTAGTTTTTCCACCGATTTTCACTCATCAAACCACTAAAGCTGCAGCCAAATTGCTTGCATGGGACATAAGCAACACACATCAGTAGCCTAAGCAGTGACAACAATGAAGACTTCATGGAGACAAACACACACATACATATATATATACTTATGATGGGCTTCCACTTAGTTTCCATCTATGGCTATAGTAGACCAAGACTCTTGAATAGCCTAGCCCACTGAGCTGTAAAAACAAGCTATTTCATTAGCTTGCAGAAAGGTGGGCTCTGCTTAGCTGACTTGCCCTACAACACTACATGAAGACAAAGTCATCAATAGCCAACCTATAAACCAATGGATTAAGGAACTCACAATATCACCATAACCTATATTATCTTCCACACTTGCTGGAATAATCAAAATAATACTAGTCATTGATTTATGTCTTTTCCTCACCGCATAATTATTTCTAATTAACTTATTTAATGCAAACTAACACTAACTTAACTTGATTTTTGTGCAGATGGCGTCCCTAAGTAATTTCTCTGTGTAATCTATCTTCTAAAATATACTAATTTTCGCACCTACTCAGTACATTTACTTAGTGATTCTCTCATCACTATTTTGGTAAGTGTGGTGAAGTTTATGTCTCTGAGGAGGTCTAATAAGACTGAAACATGTCTGTAGTTGTCTCCCGTACTTGCCAGAATAATTAAGTAATATTGTCTATTCCTCAACACAATTATTTCTAATTACCTTTTTAATGTTCACAGCTTAACTATATAAATATAGTTTATTTGACCAATTTGGGCTTTCAAATTTAATTCCAACTACTCTAAACTGATCAAATGATCCCTGTAGCTTGTTTTTTTTTTTGTTTTTTAATACAACTTTAGTGTAATAATGGTGGGCCAAAGATAGGCCTAACCAATTACACTAAAAGATTAAATACACTTGGTATAATTTAGTACCACGGGACAATTAAATGTAAAACAACACTATATATATTAGTACAAGTATTTTATTATGTCTACGGCACCATTACCAAGAATTAATGAATCTACGGATTCATTCAGAAAAGAACAACAGAATAATGGTGTATAATATCTTAGCAACTAAAGGTACATGCAAAACACAGATTGAAAGCCAGTCACTATTTAAGAAGGTTAAACTTATTGTAAAATGATAATTATTTGTACTTAACCTTAGATTTACGGCAATGAAGATAGGTTCGCCGGAGATGACTACAAACACAAGATGGCGTCAAATTTCCCGCGTTCAGTTGCTTTTGGGGAAGACGTAATGGCCGATTGACGTGACTGCCTCTGTTGAAAGGTTGCTGCGAGGGAGAGAATATCTCTACGACCTGTCCTGTTGATAATGGCCGGAGGAATCTAAAGTCCTTTGCCAGAGACGCTATTTATACTGTATAATAGCGTCGGTAAACGGCTATTCAAATTGTGCTGACGTATGGTAACTTAGCGACTTCTTGGAGACATACTGGTAACTTCTTGGAGAACATACGTGCACTACTGGTGACGTCTGTCATGCGCGCTGGTCTCTGTAGTGAGCATGGTTACCAAATCTATTTTTAACTATGGCTCGCAAAATGTGTTTGCTTAACAAAACATACATACACAAATTTCTTGGTTGTATAATATGTGGTGTGTATATATTTTAACAAAGGCATTAACATGGTGTATATTCTCACTACAGGTCAATAACTTCTGTTACCTAAGTGACCAAATTAGCAATGGGGGTGGGTGTACTCAAAGTATTGTAGCCAGAGTGAGAACAGGCTGGAAAAAGTTTAGGGAGCTAGTACTACTGCTGGCAACAAAGGGCTTCTCTCTCCGAGTGAAAGGCAGATTGTATGATGCATGTGTACGAAGTGCAATACTGCATGGTAGTGAGATGTGGGCCATGAATGCAGAGGATCTGCAAAGGCTGGAAAGAAATGAAGCAAGCATGCTCTGTTGGATGTGTAACGTTAGTTTGCATAAACGACAGCACAATTGGGCTGCGAGAAAAAGTGGGTGTAAGAGGTATTAGTTGTAATGTGCAAGAGAGAAGACTACGCTGGTATGGACATGTGATGCATATGGAAGACGACAGCTGTATAAAGTGCTGAGCGCTCAAAGTGGATGGAACTCTGGGAAGAGAGACCTCATAAGATGAAGTCATGAAGGCTGACCTCAAGATGCTGGGCCTCACCAAGGAGATGACAGGGGGCCACGACAACTGGTGGATACGCAGTGCTTGAGAGGACACGACCACACTTGTAAGCCTGGCAAAACGAGTGTTAAAATGATGGCATAGAGACCAGGCGGTAAAATGTATAACATATCAACATCTGGGCCTCTCACCCATTAGCCCCCCCCCTTCTTCAATACCCTCACATCTCTATTCACTTACCACTCATCCTCTTTCCATCCATACTGCCTCTTCATTACCTCCCTATTCTTCAACCCTAACATCTTTATTATTACTATCATTATTCTAAGTAAAATTCCATCATTCGCCCCACCACCTCACCCTCTATTCACTCACCACTCATCTTCTCTCCATCCATACTGCCTCTTCATTACCTCCCTATTCTTTAACCCTAACATCATTATTATTACTATCATTATTCTAATTAAAAATCCATCATCCACCCTTTCTCTCACCACCCAACCCACCTGTTCATACTCGCCCTCAAAGAGCAGAGACTACGTTGAGTAGAGAGGACTTCTTGAACGACAGGAGTCCCAGACATCCTCTCTAGTGCTGGTGCCAAAAAAAATAAAAATAAAATGCACACCGTTCACTTGGTAAAGTGGTTGGCGGCTGAATGGAGACAGCATAGGGTAAATAAGGACTCTCTAGTTATAGCTTAGACATGACAACCTCTCTAGTGTTGATCCCACGATAAAATGTACCCATTACACTCTGTTAAGTGGTTGGCAATTGAACAAAAAACATAGGGTAGAGAGGACTCTTTAGTTGTGTCATGGACAACCTTTCTAGTGTTGGTGCTACGATAAATGCACCCATTACACTCTGTAAAGTGGTTGGTGTTAGGAAGGGTATCCACCTGTAGAAACCAAACCAAATGAGACATGCGAGCGAGACGTAGTCCCAAGACCCGTTTTGGAGAGTAGTGACTCCAACTATGAACTGACTCGGTCCAAAATCACCCATCCAACCCATGCAAGCATGGAAAACGGATATAAAACAATGATGATGATGACGACCTATTTCTCTGAGAAATCTAGCTAGCTACGGATTCAATCTTTGTTGTTTTATTTTATTTTGTATTTTTAGAATATATTTAAAAGTGATAAATCTATAATTTCGTAATGTCAATGATAATTATTTAATGTCAGTATCCCCTTTCTGTCTTTACCTCTGGCCATTCTCTTTGCCCTTTTTATATTGCTTTCTTTTTTTGATATAAGACTGATCATTCATTTCTTTTTCTTAACTTACTTAGGTCAGATGTATGATTAACCCAGTTTGACATCAGAAACAATTGAAAAGAAAGTTTACTCGGTCATTCAGAAATTCTCTCCCAGTCTTTTGCTCTCTTTAAATGTCCACAGTCATTTTCTGTCCTCTCCCTTTTTCCATTTCTTTCTCCCCCCCTTCCTTTCCTCTTTCCCATGCCTCTTACATTACACCAGATTAGCTTTTAAAGTCATTGTAAGGCAACATCTCAAGTTTGTCAATATTGTTATTCATCATCTGGTCGAGCTTGCTTGGATTTTTAGTGTGAGTCCTCTAAATCTTTCGTTAGCTAAACAATGTCTATGGTCGCCAGGTCTATAGACATTAGCAATAATATACTTCGGGAACTTATGATCCTGGCCATTGACCTTAAAGCGGTTCAGTTGTGCTTTTAATTTTCATTAATATTTATTTATTAAGAAAATATACTTCAATGTTATAAATATATAACAAAATCATTGGATTCTCTGGAAATTTTCTTAGCTCCTGTGTATATATTTTACTTCTTTAGATTTTTTGTTTTCATTGTTAGTTTGAATTGTTATTATTATTAGACTCCGGGGAGGGTAGTGGATTGGCTGAATCATTAGCACGTCAGACAGAATTCGTTCCAGCTCGCTACACTCTGAGTTCAAACCCCGCCAAGGCCAACTTTGCTTTCATCCATATGGGGTTGATAAACAAAGTACCAGTCATGTACTGTGGTCGAATTAAACGACTTACCCCTCCCCTAAAATGTCTGGCCTTGTGCCAATATTAGAATGAATTATTAAACCCCAGGGCAGCAAATTGGCAGAATCATTAGAGCATCAGACAAAATGCCTTGAGGTATTTGTTCCGGCTTTTTACGTTTTGAGTTCAAATTCCGGCGAGTGCAAATTTGCCTTTCATCCTTCCAGAGTCGATAAAGTAAATGACCAATCAAGTAGTTTAATCAACTAACCCCTCCCCCCAAATTCTGGCCTTGTGTCTATATTAGAAACAATTAAGCCCCATGTCAGCTCAGATTGACTAGTGCATCTTTTATATCTCGAGGACTACATTGTCCAATATGTCTTTTTTCTTTTTTTAAGATGGTAGGTATATTTGGCTGCTATTTCTAGCAGATTAAACAACTATCGAGAGGCTCACTTGTTGGCTCAAGTCATTGTCGTCTTGTTTTATGGAATCATAGTTGCATGAAACATTAAGGTCAAATGACTATGTTTTAGTGCAGTAACTATACTGCATATTATTTTCACATTGTCATATTTCAAGTCCGTTTGTTTTTGCTCCATTAGTGAAAATTATTTCAATTTTTCCTTCTATATTTTCACAATAGCTAAGTTGCTCCATCCACTACTAAATGGAAGTGAGCACTCTGCCAGATTCCATTGTTAAAGTTTGTCTAGTCCCTTTGGCTACACAGAAGTAGTCAATGAAATGTTTTGGAAGCAATCCACATGTCCATTACATTACATATAGTTTAGCTTCAGATTGGCCTTAGACTACTGTATACTCTCATGCAATGTTTGTGTGGGGTGTAGTTGTTGCAGACTCAGTACACTTCATCCAGTTAGCTTCTTTCGAACTTGTTTTTTATGTATTTATTGTAGGCTGGCATAGCTGATAGAAATGTGGCCATGAAAGAAAATCCAGAGGGATTGTGAAGTGTGCATGAGAAGTTATTTTTGACAAAATTAGACTAGTGGGACATGTGCAATGAAAATCATGAGATAAAAAACTGCTGTAGTAATATTTAAATAAGTAGGAGGAGGAGGATACAGCTGAACGTTATATTGGTATTAGTTTGTGATAGTGGGTCTGTAGTGACTTTTTTACTGCCTTTTTTTTTCTTTGTGACTAAGGTAGAAGTGCCATCTTAAATATAGAACTGTATTGTGTTACATATAAAAGAATCACTTGCATTCCATAACATTGATAGTTTATAACTACTCTTGTTTTATATAGACATGATTTTAATAAACTTATGGTGAGTCAAAAAAATCTATTGAATCCGTCATCATTTTTATGTCTGCTCTTCCATGGTCACATGGGTTGGACAGGGTTTTTTGAGGCAGTCTTACAGCTGGATGCCCTTCCTGATGCCAACCCTTTTAGTTGCCTCTTACGACATGCCAAGATACACATAGATATAATTGTAGATGTATAACTGAAAATAGTTTTCATGCTGTGTATTTATGGTGAATCAGTTTAGCAGAACTCTCTAAACTATATTCCAAAGGAGGAAGATTTAAACCTGGCACTGGAAGCTAACAAAACATTGGTCAGTTATACAGAGCTTGTGCTGCACCACTTCTCTCATGCATGCATAGACTCACATACCTCCACACAGTGCACTAAACACTGATCAGTTAAACAAACCTTGTATCACACTAACTCAGCTAGATGGATTGGGTTTATAAGTGTTAAAGGTCTTGAGCAAGGACATAGTGCAGTCCTGGTGACATTATTGTGAACTACCAATCTATTGGCTTGTTGTCTGCTCAGCCAGCTGTGACTCTCAAACTTGTAAGTTGAACTAAATACAAGCAGTCCTTCAAGTTCATCCATTAGGTTTTCATTCTCCTTGGACTTTCGAAAGTCTGAGGAGCACAAAAATTGAACTTACAAATCTCGAGGTCTGCCTATATACTCACAGAGAACTACTATTTCATTTTATACACAAGAGACTACTAGAGACACAATATATGATCATTTGAAAACAAATCTAATGCAGATTAGTTGGTGCAAAAATGAAATTAGACATTTTATTGTACCTAGTTGGATGCCTCAAATTTCTGTCTATCCACCCTTTGGTATCATTAGAATAAGTATTAGTACTAATTCAATTACCTATGTTCCTTGGTTTTGTATCTAGTTAAAAGAAACCCATATCTATTGAAAAGTCCTTTTTGTTTCATTGGGGATGTCTTAACCCTTTTGATACCAACCCGCCTGAAACCGCCCCTGTTTCTATGATAAAAACCATTTGTTTTAAAGTGTTCATATTTAAATTTATACTTTCCATTATAATTTTATGTAGAACTTTTTGTTAAGTTATGTTCCAGACACCAACTTGATGGCAAGAAAGTTAGTTATTTTACTAAGTTCCTCCAAATTCTTGATTATTTTTTTAATTAATTGAAAATCATAGGCAGTAAAACATGGTAACGAAAGGGTTATCGTTAGTTGCATGATTCATAGTAGAGAGCAATATTCTTGGAAAACTGTTTTTGAACCTAACTAGGTTAGTTCTTTGGTTTGTTTTAGCCATCATGTTAGCCATGGAGAACTGCCTGAGTTGGCCTGAATACTTCAGTAATGCCACCTGAATGTCAGTATAGTGAACAGGTTGGGGGTAACTAGTGTCTGAGATGGTGCTGAGTTATTTCTATAAACAGCTTTGAAAGATTTCCTCTAGGAACAGGAAGATTACCAATGTTCTCTGTGTGGTTGCTAATCAATATTCAATGCAGGATCTCTGTCAGGGTAGTTACGAAAGACCACACTGCAATACAATTGGTGAGGATGCTTTCTGAAAATAGAGAGCAACTGAAATGAAAGGTTCATGTCTTCCTGTGCATTCTAAAGAAATACAGTCATTGCTCAGGTACTAATATTGCTGGATCATGAGAAGACTTTTTTGTAATTAATAAGGAAGTCAAAGAACCTGAAACTGTAGATTCTCTCCACTGCACTCCTGTGTAGCAAATGAGAAGATTATCATCACCTCTTCAGTATTTGTAGCTAATAATAAGTTCCTTGGTCTTCCATGGATTGAAGGTCAAATTATTCTCAGTACATTTCATTAACAACTCCTACTCTGTCTCTCAATAGGCTGACTCATAATTGTTGTTGATTAAATCTACCTCTGTGGTGGGAACTGTAAACCTCAAGTAGACAGGGATAGTGAAAGGAATATAAAGGGCTCACCACACGGCATTGTGGGACTCCTTTGTTTATAAGAGAAGGGGAGGTATTGCTGCTGAGCCTGTTGATCAAGGTATTCATGAATCTGTTATATAGTATAATGCTCAGGCCCAGGTGTTGACATTTCTAAACAAATTTCATAGCTAAATTCCCACGTGTGCTTTTACTTTCAGATGAGTCACCTTCCAATGAAGAGCTCTAGAGAAATCATCAATTCTATTATTCTATTTGCTTGATTGGCAAACTAGTAATTGGTTAAGGGAGGTAGGGACATAGGAACTTCTGAGTGCAAGGACCAAACTCTCAAAGCACTTTCAAAGGATGTGTGTAACTGCAAATGGCAGTTGTTGATGTTGTTTAGCCCCAGATCAGCCCTGATCAAGCAAACCTATGATCAAAGGCATTCCACCTGTGACCGTCTCATCTTTTTCCTATGTGCAAGGAACTCCGGACTACATTATCCAACATGTCGTTTTCTAAAATAGGGTGTGATTTAAGGGAGATTTGGCTACTATTTCTAGTAGGTCAAGCAACCATATAGAGGCTATCTCATTGGCTCATTATTTTTTCAGTTACAGATGGTGGAGTGGTACAAATAATAGTATGCCTTACAGTATTTAGTTACATTTCTTTATGTTGTGGGTTCAAGTCTCACTGAGATCAACGTTGCCTTTAATCCTCAGGTCCATAAGTACCAGTCAAGTATTGGGGTTGACCGAATCTTCTACACATCTTCCATAAAATCTGTGGCCTTGTGTTAAAGTTAGAAATTAATATTTTGGTATAGGTGAATGTAACAAATCTACAGTACCTTCTCTAGGTGTAGCCAAAGACTAATTATCTGGTTTTGAGGTTGATTAATGCTAATGAGGCCTTGTTTTTGGCTGTAAATATACCAGTTTGTTTTTAATATTTTTAATTTTATGACACAGCTCTTTTTGTTATATTGTTTGGTTTTTTCAATTGTCTCAACTCTAATTTTAATATAATTAAGTTTAGCATTAACAAATAGATTTTCCTTAAGGCCATGTATGGAATAAAGGTATTATTGTTATTATCTTGATGAAAATAATTGTAATTATTATAGTTTTAGTGAGGGTTTTTAATGTAAGAAGCATTTATTACTATTTTCAGCCTTTATCTGAGAATTAATTCTGACATAAAGGCTGAAAATAATGCATGTGGTTGCATGAATACGGATATGTGCACACAAACAAAGAGACATGCATGCGTACATGAGCAAAGTACACACACATAGAGATCTCAATGCACACATGTCCACTCACATACACACACAAAGTTAATTTGCTTAGAGAAAGATAAAGGCATAAAAACTAAAAAAATAAATAAATAAAGTATAAAGAAAAAAAGCCAGGAATTATGGAATAAGTTTTGAGCTCAGTTGTCTGTTATTATTCAAAATAAACTATAGATAGGCATAGATTATTAGGTATAGAGATGGTTGTTGTGTTTATTTTTATAGATGTTGGGTAAACTTTCGTCAAATTTATAATGTGTGTGTATTTGTGTATGTGTGTGTCCGTATACACACACACGTGGACACAGCATGGCTGATTGATTAAGAAGTTCGCTTCACAATTACGAGGTCGCAGGTTCGATCCCACTGCGTGGTATCTTGCGCGAGTGTCTTTACCGTAGCCTCGGGTCGACCCACGCCTTGTGAGTGAAACTGGGTAGACGGAATCTGTACAGAAGCCTGTCGGATGGATTGTACCTGTAATTCAAAGGTCCAGCCTTGTCACATTGTGTCACGCCGATTCTGCCTAAGGATTTTGTTAAGGGTACACGTGTCTGTGGAATACTCAGCCACTTACATGCTAATTCAATGAGCTGGTAGTTCAGCTGATCGAACAACTGAACACTCATAGTCTGGAATTCAGACGGAGATCCATTTTTTTTAAAACACACACGCACGCACATACACACACATTGTGTCCAGTTTATTTTCAAGCCTCTTTTGTATGATATAGTAATTGCATTGGAGATATATCAGGTAGATTCAGGGAGTGGAAAACAGTTTAGATGACTCAGAATCTAACACAGGAATTGTTCTACAGTTTAATTTATTATAGATGTGTTCTTATGATTAATTTATTGTAGAGTTGTTCTAAATGTTAATTAGGGTGTTGTATCTTGTTTCAAACGAAGATCAATTAGACAAGATTGTTAGCGACAGTAGTTATTTTTGAATGTTGGGTCAAATGGGGGTCAGGGTTAGTAAAATGATTTGTATTGTTGAGTGTGAGTGTAAAGGGAGGGATAGAGAGATGAAGATTGAGCTTTTCTATTTTATTTTATTATTTTATATATTTATGCAGGGGATGGGCTGCAGGAAGTAAAAATCTTTCCACTGAAACTCCCAGTCATTCAAATCCAAACTCCATAAATTCCCTATCATCATCATCATCATCATCATCATCATCATCATCATCATCATCATCGCTTTTTACGTCCGTTTTTCGCATGGGTTGGACGGAGAGAGAATTATTGAGGCAGAATTTTGACGGTCGGATGCTCTTCCTGTCACCAACACTGATC
>JAOPJM010001179.1:8325532-8336618 GCA_027124095.1 Muusoctopus leioderma | reverse complement strand
GTATGTATGTATGTATGTATGTATGTATGTATGTATGTATGTATGTATGTATGTATGTATGTATGTATGTGCGTGCGCGCACACGCCTACTGATGTACATGTTCACTCTCTTGTAAGCTTACATACTTACTCCCCGGTAGATATATTTACTCATGTTTATACACATGTTACCAGCTAATGTACATACATGCACAAGCCCAAGCCACGTGATGGCGATAATACTCAAAGGAATGTTTCTCCACATCAAATAAATTACCAAATTCTGTAAGTCAGCAACTCCCAGTGATTTTTAAGTGGTTATACATTTCATTGTACAGGTAAATGTGCAGCCTATATTACCTGTGGGAAATTATTCATCCTCACTGACTGAAGTATTTTTATAAACATGTAGTTCAAGGACAAAAGGTATCCAAAGGGCAAATGATGCTTTTGGATGACACATGGCATGCACATTTTCAATTCTCTCCAACTACAGTTTTGCACTCTAATAGTCTTTTTATTCTTTGACATTGTTTGTTTGAGGGTTGTTGCTGTTGAGTCCCAGGTCAGCCCTGATCACACATACCTATGATGAAAGGTGTTCAGCCATGACCATCTTGTCTTCCAAGACCATAAGGTGTGATTTGAGGGAGATTTGGCTATTTCTAGCAGGTTGAGCGATCATGAATGGGCTTCTTCATTAGCTTGGTTTGAGGTTTGTATTATTCTTGAGTAGCTAGGATGCAGTGTTATGGGTGTTTCTTTATACACAAACACACACACCACTCACCCCCTATTTCCTCATTCACTCTCTATTTCGCACTCTCCAGGTCACACTCACATTCTGTTTCACACTCTGTCACATTTGTCCTCAAAGAACGGAGACTATATAAAGTAGAGAAGACTCTTTAGCTGGGAGGAGACCAAGGCATCCTCTCTAGTGCTGGTGCTGCGATAAAAAGCAGCCAGTACACTCTGTAAAGTGGTTGGTGATAGGAAGGGCATCCAGCCATAGAAACCAAGCCAAATGAAATGTACGAGCGTGACATGGGCCACCAACCCGTCTAGGAGAGTGGTGACTCACTCCAAATAGGATCGACTCGGGCCAAAATCACCCATCCAACTCATGCCAGCATGGTAGAAGGATGTAAAACGATGACGGTATATATATATCTGCGCACACACATACATAATGACTCACATATTTTTGTACTAAACTCTCAAGTCTCTAATTGCAAGATATTTTGGAGTTTTCCATATATGAAAGTAGCTGTTTAGGTTAGGTGGGCACAGTCTGCCTGCAAAAAATGAGAAGTGTAGTGTGGTGTCACCAGAATAAGAATAAGTGTAGATGGATGTGACTGAGTAGTAGCTCATTAAAATGTAGTATAGGAAGAGTTTCAGTATGTGCTATTAGAGAACAATTTATGGAAGTTCCCAATCTAGGTGTTTTACTTTTGCGTGACACCCATATGCAGCAGCTTTTTACCATAATATTACTTGACTCCATCAAAAGTAATAGTTATGGTGGAAGTTGATGCGTGATGTTTTGATTAAATATGAAATATAGCACATCCTTATATAAACTCAAAGGAAGGATACAAATTTCATCTTGAATTTGTCTACTTAGACGTGGTCTTTAACACAGTCTCTTACTCTATAGTTGGAAGACTGAAAGACATTGGTATGAATGAGTGTTGAAAATAAGGTCAGTATTTGTAATGAGACTGGCGAAGAATTTAACATCTAGCAAGGTTATCCTCAGCCCATTTTTCTTTAATTCTTGAAGAAATCACACAAATTCAGGACTTGTGAAAACTTCAACAACTTGATTTTCATTTCAGAATTATTGAATAACTACAGAAGTTTAAAATTTGGAATAATGGTTTTGAGTCCAATCTGAAAGTGACCATGGTCAAAACTAAGGTATTAGTTGCTAGCAGGAACTATAAAAGTCCATTAGTATAATAGGTGTGGCTTCGTTCTTTATAAAAGAAAGTATGTAGGAACTTATTATTGTAATTAATACATAAAAACTGCAGTGGAATATCTGATAGGGTAACCAAAAAGCAAGCGTTAGGTGTTCAATATGTGATAGCTAAACAGTAAGGCAATCGTGGTCTGAAAATGTTGGTCTATTTGCAAAGCGCATTGGAAATAGTAGTAAAGAACTTCCAATTTGTGTTGAATAATGGAGCTAGAATGACTTCAATTCATTCAAAGGAATTGTACACTGTTTGCTACAGTTTGTCTCAATGTAAGATTGAGGATGTGACTGTATATCAAAGATATTGGTTAACCCTTTTGATACCAAACTGCCTGCAACTGCCCATGGTTCTATGATAAAAAGCCATGTATTTTGAAGTGTTCATATTTAGATTTAAACCTTCCATTATAATTTTATGTAAGAACTTTTTGTAAAGTTATGTTCCAAACACCAACTTAATGGCAAGAAAGTTAGCGATTTTACTAAATCGCTACAAATTCTTGATTATTTTCAAAATTATTGAAAGTCATAGGTAGTGTATTTCATGGGAAATATGGTAACGAAAGGGTTAAAAAGTATGCAGGCTGTTAACTGATGATATGGTCATGTTAGCGCATCGGACAGAATGCCTTGCAGTATTCGTTCTGGCTTACTGTGCTCTGAGTTCAAATCATGCCACGGTCAACTTTGCCTTTCATCCTTCCAGAGTCGATAAAGTACCAGTCAAGTACTGGGGTAGTTGGCCTTGTGCCTATGTTAGAAACAATATTTGAAGGAATTATATATGATGGATGAAGGAATTATGAAGATGTAGGCAGTAGTAGTTAAATCAAACTTGGTCCTCTCTAATAAGATGGCACAAAATCAAGACATAGAGAGATACTATGTTGCAAACTCATTTAACTCAAACTAACATGGTGTGAATATTAAAATGATGACTATCATAAATGGCTTTAGCCTAAACTGTGCGTTCTGTTATGATCGTGTGTATCAAATTCTATTCTATTTCTCTTTATTGATGGGTAAACAAGGACCAAACAGCACATGTGATTACTTTTTCTAAAGTGTTTTTGTGCAGATATACAACAAAGCTAGCATGAAAGTTGACAAGTGTGACATCACACATATACAGTGGTTCAAGCAGGTTACACCACCATCTCTGCAAACTTGTAAATTCATCATTCTTTTTTATTCCTTTCAACTGCTACATATTCTTTATTTTATCTCTTAGAAATGTTGATAATAAACAGATTTTGTCATGTAGCCAAACTGGAACTTGCTTACATTTGTAACTTAACTAATCTCTATATCACTATTTAGGTAGTTAATGTAACGTTTCTTACTATATTTTTTTAAATAAAAATATTGTGTAAATTGTATTTTTTTTTTTCTTTCATATTTTGTATTTGAGCCTTTTTGTTTTACTTTCAAGGTATTTCTGTGGGTTTCTTACAATAATAGCAGTTCTCCATGACTTGTTTAAGACAAAGTTTGAATTCATAGTAGTAACTTACTAGACTGTTTGTCTATTGAGTACCTTTGTTGTAAATAGACATGGAGATGAACTGCTCAGTTCAGAGCTCTCTATCCCTCTCCACCCTTTCTCTCTCTCAGCAGTAAACCCTTGGGCCCTGTATAAATTATTAATTTTTGAAATCCTATCTTCAAATATTTCTATATTGCATTGGAGAGATGATGTATGACACTAGTATTGTTTTTGTTATTGTATTGGAGGATGTGGCCCTGGATGCACACTGCCTTTAAAAGAAACAAAAAAAAAACAGGATGGTCATGGTTTGAGCACATTTTCCTCATAGGCCTTTGTATTCAGGCCTGATGTGGAGCTAAACAACAATTGAGTTGGTATCAAGTTAAAGGATTAGAAGTTCAATTCCACTGCAAGCATTTTGCCAAATTTCTGAGTAGAGTACTTGATTTTACATATTTCAGTCCACTTAGCTGTTAAGAATAGGTCACAGAGGAGGGCGGGGCTTATCTGCAATTGACTAATGACCTATTGATTGAGATTTCTGTCTCCTCTGCTTAACACTCTAGAATTAAGTACTGGCTCACTGGTCTCTTGACAATTCTATAGAATTCCTTATAGTGGAATATGTACTCCTTACTATCCCTTGTTTGCAGTCTCAGTGTCTTCTATCTTATCCATTTAGTTTTACTACCAAACAATTACAAACTTTTTTTTTAGGTTTTCCAATGGGCCAATCACTGGTTCACTGCATTTCTGATGGCAAGAGTAACAAGGGAGTGTGTGCAACATTGGTAGAATAAACATTACAAGAGATTTTTATTTAAATGCATAGATTTATTGGTTTTCTTGGCAATGTTTACATATTTCAGTGAAACATATATATATATGTAAATATACATGTACGATAGGCTTCCATACAGTTTCCATCTACCAAATTTCATTCACAAGGCATTGCTCAAACCAAAGCTATGGGAGGAGACACTTGCCAGTGGGATTGAACTTGGAACCACATGGTCATGAAACGAATTTCTTAACCACACAGCTATACCCGCCCCCATGTTTGTATAGAGCAAATATTTAGTAATGCAATTATTGGATTATAAAACAGAAGGAAAACTTCTAGGCTGGTGAGAAAGACAATAGACTAAGAAATATCATTACTATGTGTGTGTCCTGCTTTATACCATCTCTCCTTCTATATCCAATTATTGTAATGTACACTGATGTAATTATCTGTACTGGATACTGTTTACACATGCACTAACACTCTGACATCCATACTTACTTGTACTCCTCCCCCACCTCTAATGCATGCTCTATCTCTTCCACTGGCACTTATTTCAATATCTTACTATCACCTCCACCCATCTCACATGTCCTCTTTCACTTATCTGACAGGCACTCGTACACGTGTACTCTCTTTTTCTTGCGTATGCACCCAGTCCCCTCTTGAGTACTCTTAAACTCAGTTCCTCACTCTCTCATGTGCTCTGCCTCTCATTTTTGCATTCTCCCTCTCTATCTCGTGAACTCCCGCTGTTTCTCTCTCGTGCACACCACCTCTCTCTTTTTATGTACACCCCATCACAATCACACCTGCACAATCCTGCACTCATTTGTTTTTTGCACTCTTGCTCATTCTCAACTATGTACCTTAACAACCTGATATAACCAGGATCCTAACCCTAACCCTAACTTTTCATAGAATTACTTGACATTAGAGCAAACTTCTCTTAGTTTTTCTCAACAGCATAGCTTTCATTATTTTCTACTTCAGTAATGTTGTCTTGGGACAGTTGACTTCATGTTGTTATTCTTGTTACTTCCTTCTTTGCATTTTTCCTCTGATAGGCATTTTTCCTCTAGACTTAATTTCAGCAATTCCACTTAATTTCACTTAATTTCAGCAATTCCACTTAATTTCAGCAATTCCACTTAATTTGTCAGTCCCATTTATATCAACACATACTAAGCCATCTGTCTCTTATATATTGCCTAATAAGTCATAATCACTTTCTAATTACTCAAGATTTCATATATTATTATTTGTTTTTAGTTATGTTTCTGTTAATTGAAATTATTTAATTTATGATCTGTGTGGGGGCGACCTGGTAGTCATTAGAACATTGGATAGAATGCTTTGTGGTATTTGTTCTGGCTCTCATCGCTCTGAGTTCATCCTTACCGAATTGATAAAGTTTGAGTCGAGTACTGGGGTAGATCTATCTCTCTCTCTCAGCTGCACTGTGAGAGGGCCACAATGTCTATAATGTTGGAAAAGATAGGTCATAATTGAATCTCCAAAGAGCTGAGAAGAGCCACCTGCACTCCAAGAATTGGCAGTTGTAAATATGATGATGATCTGTAAGACTTATGGTGAGCAGAGGTGGTGGTTGGTTGGGCTATGGGTGTGGGTGGGTACATAAGAGTTTTACATATTCTGAAATACTTTTGTTGTTGTTTAGCCCCAATCGAGCAGGACTATCTGGTCGTATTTTTTTATTCCCTCCATTTTTTAAGATGGTGGGGTGTTATTTTGAGGGAGACTTGGTTGCTATTTCTAGCCGGTTGAGTAGCCATGTAGAGGCTACCTCATTGCTTTGAAAAATACTGCTGTTGTCGTCGCCGTCTCCGCCACAAGCAGTTTTATGGAGCTATACATTGGTTCCGAAAGTAGGTGCTCCCATAGTATTGGAATTACTTAAGGGGACATTACTAGTGAAAACATTCCTAACTGGACATTGTTACAAATTTCAAAGTGATACTTTGAAATTTCCTGTATTATTGCTTTTAGTATAGGTGCAGGCATGGCTATGTGGTTAAAAAGTTCACTTCATAACCACGTGGTTCCGGGGTCTATCCCACTATGTGGAACCTTGGGCAAGTATCTTCTGCAAAGCCTCTGGATGACTAATGCCTTGTGAGTGAAATTGGTAGACAGAAACTCGTGTGTGTGTGTCAATTGTTGACATTGCTTAGATAATTCAGAACTAGAATCTAGGTGCATATTGTTTACCAGATCGGTGGTAAAGCTACCTTACTTAAAAAATGAGAGTTGGTGACATGACGGGCATCCGGCTGTAGAATACTGCTCCCAAAAACTTTTGTCCAACCCATGCCAGCATGGAAAAGTGAATGTAAAAACGATGATGATGAGTATTGGTATGTGTCTCACTCTTGTGAGTAGTGCAATACAGTAGTGGTACACTAAGGATAAGGTAGAGAGAGCGAGAGCCATAGCATTAGTGAACCAGGCTTGGCAGTTTAGAGATATTTTAGTGCATCATTTTTTAGTTGAGTATGCTTCAGGTGTTTGTTACTTACTGCCTCAAGACCATGACTTATTTCAGTCTTTACATATTCTTATGCAAGCTGTTGGAATTGTGTTTTACATAGGAAATGAATCCTATTTCAAATCATGTGTGGAGGTAGGGACGTTGCCATGACAGTACATACAGAAACAGGAATATAGTGGTATTAGTAACTTTACTGGTGTTAGTGTCGTTGTGGTGACTGTTGGTGTGGTATTGGTAACTTTACTGTTGGTGGTATTTTCAGATGAAGTTTTTTTGTTTTTTGTTTTTCCAGGAAAAAAGAAATAGATAAAATACTCATGGATTTGATAAGTGGAGATGAAGAGGAACAAGAAGCAGATAAAAATGCAGACAATGACAGGCACCAGGAAGATGACGATGATGATGGTGGAGGAGATGAAGATGAGGAGGAAGAAGATGGCGAGTCGTCTTCAGATGATGCTGACCGTGACAGTCGGCTGTCTCCAAAAGGCAAGTCTACAAGCAACGGTCTCAGTGACCAGTCCGACGATGAAGCAGAGAAACCTTCAGATAATTCAGAATCAGAACCAGAATCTAGGGTATCGCTTATTTTCTTTTTATGTCTGTATATTTGTGTGTTTATTTCTATTTGTATGTATCTATTGTTGTTTAACCTCCATGTCAGCCCCAATCAAGCAGACCTAAGACCTTTTTCTGTGACTATATTGTCCAATGTATCATTCTTTATTTAAATTAGTAGAGTATGATTTAAGTGAAATTTGGCTACTATTTCTAGCAATTTGAGTGACCATATAGATGCTCCTCTGTTGGGTTGTATGTATGTGTGTGTGATCTGCTCATGTAAGCAGAGGCTACTAATCTGTTTTAGTTTCTATGCAACTTCACTCAACATTTGCTTCTCTGTACTCCCTAAGTTTCAATAATGGACGCAGCATGGCCAAATAGTTAAGAAGCTTGCTTTGCAATCACGAGGTCCCAGGTTCGATCCCACTGCATGGCATTTTGGGCAAGTGTCTTTACCATAGCCTTGAGTCGACTAAAGCCTTGAGTGAATTTGGGTAGACAGAAACAGTGTGGAAACCTTTTGGATGGATTGTACCTGTAATTCAAAGGTCCAGCCTTGTCACACTGTCACATTCATTTTGCCTGAGGATTACGTTAAGGGTACATATGTCTGGGATGCTCAGCCACTTACACATTAACTCAATGAGTAGGCCGTTCCATTTATCGAAAACGAAGGAGAATCCATCATACTGTCAATAAGACTACCTAAAATCTAGGTTATCTAGTCTAAGAGAGAGCAGATTTCTGAAAGAAAACTATCATTTCATCATTTGTCTCTTCTGGCAGGAAACTATAAAAAGTTTACTTTGAATTAAATGTGCATTCAATGTTGCATTTGTTGCATATCTTTGACTTAATGCAACCACAGGGTTTGAGCTCTTCCCTTTTTAAATAAGTTCCTTGTTTAGATAGTTTGGGATACACAAGTTTGTAAATGCTGGGTCCAAAGCTGTTTGCTGCACTGTCTTTATGCTGTCCTGGTCTGGTCTGCTGAATTTTGTATTGTGAAAAACCATTATTATATTCTTTTACTCTTTGACTGGTTCTACTCATTGGACTGTGCCTTCTAGGGTATAGTTGAGAACATTGACCCCAGTACTTATTTTATCGACCACAGGCAGATGAAAGACAAAATCGACCTGGGCACTATTTGAACTCAAAATGTAGAGGGATGTAACCAAATACCACAAGATATTTTGCCTGATGCTCTTTAGATTCTACCATCTACCCACAATATATAATCATCATTTTACATCCACTTTCCATGCTGGCATTAGTTGGACGGGTGATTTCGGATCGAGTCAGCTTCTAATTTGGAGTCACCACTCTCCTTGACAGGCCAGCCCACTTCACCCTCGTATGTTTCATTTGGCATGTTTTCTATGGCTGCATGCCCTTCCTATGACCAACCACTTTACAGTGTATTGGGTGCATTTTATTGTGGCACCAACACTAGAAAGCTTGTCATGTCTAAGACACAACTAAAGAGTCCTCTCTACCGTATGTTTCTGTTCAAGCGCCAAAGACTTGATAGAGCGCACTAGGTGCATTTTATCATGGCACCAAGACTAGAGAGGATGGGTTGTCTCTTGTAGGCTACAGAGTTCTCTCTACTTTACATAATCGCTATTCTTTGAGGGCAAACATGACCTGAGATTGTGAATAGGTGAGTAATGTAAGAGAGGGAAAGAGTATGAGTGTGATGGGGAGGCAGAGATATGACTAAATTTAACTCCTGTTAGTCAACTTTACCTTTCGTTTTCCTGGTTAAAATATATACCAGTAATATACTCTATGAATTTAACATTTGTGTCTAGTCAAGAGAAACCAGCAGTGCGACAGACTGAGTTCAGAAATACCTTTTGCTCTTTTGTTTTTGTTACCTGTTGGAACCATTTCACTTGTTTTTGTCGATCACTTAGAAAAGCATGAAAGTTACAACCTCCTATTTCCCATCACCCATATGTTGTGAGGTCCCAGTCAGTTCTTAATGAATAAAGTCTGTACCGATTCTCATTTGGAACTAATTATTTAAGATAATGCTCTCGGGGAAAAGCATTAATATCACAACACTCCACTTCCATTTATTTACGGCATCAAGACTTCATGTTTAAGAAACTGGTGTTATTATTAATGTATTTTATCTTTTAATTTTTTTAAATAAAATTCTAGTCAGCGAGTCCTCCACGAAAAAAGGTGCGAGTTAAACAATCATCAAAGGTTAGTAGAACAATTTTTCTTTATTTTTTCATATTTTTACATGGTTGTGAGGTTAAGTTGCTAGTCTACTAACCAAATGATTGTGACCATATGACATTCAAACCTTAGTACAACTATTGTTGTGCTCTTACTTGCTTCTATTTCACTAGCAGCCAGTCCCATTTTACAGTTGAGTAAGTGTTTATTTGTTTGTATGTACACTGTTGTTGTTGGGAGAACATCCATCTGTAAAAACGGGTTCCAATCAAATGGCATCTTATGGAACACAGTTGTAAAATTGCGAAAAACATTTTTTTAATGCTAGTCTCTTGAAGCTCAAAAATGCTCAACAATACTTCTCTATTGGTTACTATGTATAATTCTTCTAAATAACTCTTGTCGTCAATGAATTTAAAAATTATGTGTAGAATATGTAAAAATAGAAAAATATTTATAAGATATTGCAGTAGAAGAAATGTTTTCTGCCTGTTACTTGAAAAGTATTGATAAATGCATGTTTACCAAATTTGTCTATGTTAAATGTACCAGTTTGAACTAAGTAAATTTAGCTTTAGTTATTAGGCTAGTTATTTTACTCTACTTGCTCCTTCTCTACAGCTGATAATAGGTACCACTACAATAACCACTTTACAGATGAGTTACTAGTGGTATGAAGGAGCATACAGTTGTCAAAATATTTACTTTAAGAATTTAAAAAATTGCAAATTGCAACTCATCTAATGCTATTATAGTATTATAGATATAACACTGTTGAGGGAGATGTCTTAAAAGCTGTGAATTAACAAGAGAAGTAACTTGTTCATAATTTGTACCCAATGCAAACAATGGGTAGACAGGCAGGCTGACAGAGAAACAGGATTTCATATACAATAGATGCACGGGTGTAGTAAAAGCACTAAAGAAATGATCTTTCAACTCTCCAGAAAGCTTGTTAGAAGTAGTTGTTAGTTTTTGTTACCTTCATTGCTGATTAAGTTACTTAGATGAGTGTTGTGAAAGCATAGTAGCCAAAGTAAGAATGGGGTGGTAAATTTATGGATCTCTTATCTCTGTTGGCAACAAAGGGCTTCTCTTTTCAAATGAAGGGCAGGTTGTATGATACTTATGTACGAAGTGTGATATTGCATGGTAGCAAGACATGGGTGCTGAATATGGAGGATACATAAAGGCTGGAAAGATATGAGGTGAGCATGCTCTGCTGGATGTGTGATGTCAGTGGGCATGAAGGTTGGAGAACAAGTGAGCTGAGAGAAAAATTTGGCATTAGAGGTATCAGCAGTAGTGTTAACCCTTTAGCATTCACATTACTCTGTCAAATGTCAAGCTTATCTATTTACATTATTTTGAGTTAATCCTACTCAAGAGGGTTATCAACCATATTTGTTTGTAACTTTGTTAATTTTTTATGTGCAGATTTGAAATTTTGTCAGGTGATTAAATATCAATGATTTACAATTATGCATTTTTACCTGATTTTTTTTTGTTAAATTTGACTTTTATGGGCAGGTGAAATTAATTAACAGGTGTAAAAGCAATGACTTTATGGATAAA
>JAOPJM010001179.1:8315136-8325432 GCA_027124095.1 Muusoctopus leioderma | reverse complement strand
GGTATCGCTACTTTCAGAAGCCATGTTGATAAGCACAAACAAATCAACCTTACTTCCAACGTTAAAAAAAGCACGTGCTGTTGTAAGTTTCACTATATTTACTATTGAAGTTTGGCGGTATAGGCTTTATCTCACATAGTCTCGAATCTACGAGATTTTGATGACGTTATTGTTTTTATTTTTAGAACGATATCTTATCGTAGGTATGAGAGGCCGGTTACGGCCGGATTGAATAAAACAAGGGGAGAAAATTTCGGCCGGATGTGGCCGGATTGAATGCTAAAGGGTTAAGGAGATACGTGCATTGGTAATGTGCATGAAGAATGATAGTTGGGTGGAAAAGTATCAAACGATGTCAGTGGAAGGATCTTGAGGAAGACTGAAGAAGACGTGGGTAGAAGTTGTGAGGTCAGATCTCTGGATACTGGGCCTCACAAAGATGACCCCGAAGAACCGTGACAATTGGAGATACGTTGTGCTGAAGCAGTCTCTTCTAACCCATACCAGCATGGGAAAGTGGATGTAAAAATGGTGTTGGTGTTTTTGATGACCATGGGTGGAGTTGAATTCTGACTGTCGAAAGAAAAATAACTAAATTTGTCTGCTGCTCTCATTTTGCCAATTGACTGCCCTATAATGTGTAAATAATAAAAACATGCACTTTGCAAAATATTGAAACAATGTTTCTATAGTGAAAACAGTGTTTCTATCAGGAAAAGACAATGTTTGAATACTGTGATCACATTTAAAAAAATGTTTATTTAATGAAAATAAAAATACTGATGTTGGGCATAAATAGTATGATCAATTTCTAATATGGATCTTTTATTGATTCTGCTGTTGCATGTACTTAGCTTGAGTAGAGAAACCGTTAACCTAGATGTAATTTGGCAAGAGTACATTATATTTTCATCAGTATACTTAACTGGCAGTTAGGTGTACTGTTTTTTTTCTTCTAATATTAATGTTATGCCTGCATGGGTTTGATGCTTCTGCAAATTTGGATGTTTTGTAATCATTGGATAAAATATTAATGTTTTTACACCTAGATGCCTCTTCTAGCTCATCACTGCAATATCTGAACTATGTGCAGTGATTCTAGTTGCTCGGCTTATGAACCAGAGTGAGGGGGAACCATGGTGGTGTGGAAAATTGTGGGCTGGTGTTATATCCCTGGTTACCTAAACTGGAGAAAGTTTGCTGGGGAAACTCTACTCAGAAACTTTTAACTTAATATTTTAATTGCATATCTTCAGACATGAGACCCATTTTCATTAAACCCTTTGAAGAGGAAAAGAAGGCAGAGCTAAGAATAAGTGTTTAAAATTCTGTAAAAAAAAAATATATCTGAATCTCAATTGACATGAGAAAAACAATACATATTGCCTCGTTCCAATCATCCTCTAACTATTAAGCTCCTCTCTACATATACTACATTAACTAGTATAGTATGAATAACTGTATTGGCGTTGCTTTTAAAAAGACTAGTGTCATGGAGCTGTACTAGTTATTGGAACAGGGAGATAAGAATTGGCATAAAAGGATGTAGGAGTATTTACATGTATAGACAGTCAATGTAGTTTAGTTAGTTGAGGAAGGTGTGGAATGGATGGGGGATTTCTGCACTTGTTTATCATCCACATTTCCAAATTAAAAATCTTTAAAGGGGTTAGAGACAGCAGATAGTAGAGATCAGTTTACATGAACATACATTCTAACAACTAAACTAGGATGTGGGCGTGATATTACATTTTGTTGGCTGGGTTAAATGAGGCCTTGTCTATGATGCACAATGAAACATATGTGGCTGAATTTAAATGCATGACCATTTGGGTCAATATTTCAATATCTTAGCCACTCTAGTTCTTTGTGTGTACATGTGTCAGATGAAGTGAGAGAGGAGATACAAAATATAGGGACAATGAAAACAAGTCTGTTAAGAGTAAGTAGGATTTGAATCCCATATCCTAATTAATTAAATCTCCACATGTTTTCTTTATTAGCTATTGGCTATTCATGCATTTTCAGTCTCTTAACTAGTTGTTGCTAGTTTAAGTCTCACCTGACTATCATAAAATATTTTTTATCTTTGTCATATAACTATGTAGATTTTCATTATATATATATACTGATAGAATTTATATCTGTAGTGTGCTTTAAAAAAAAGTATTTATATATATTATATATATAATAGGTGCAGACATGGCTGTGTGGTTAAGAAGTTCACTTTGTAACCACGTGGTTCCAGGATCCATCCCACTGCATGGTACCTTGAGCAAGTGTCTTCTATAGCCTTGGGCTGACCAACCCCAATAGGAACAGAGTTCTCTCGTTTTGTGAGACGGACAAACAGAGAGAGACACACACCCTTAATTATATTAATAGATTACAACTAAACAAATGAGATCATAGATGGAAGCTGGAGGACAAATAGAGCTACTATGCCTTTTGAGTGAAATTTGTAGCCGGGGAGTGTGTGTGTGTGTTTGTCTACATGAAGTCTTCATTGTTGATATCGTTTTGCTACCAGTGCGTGTTTGTTTACATCTCTTGTAAAGCGGTAGGCCGGAAAATTAGCGGATCAACGGTTTTAGGCCCGTGGAAAAACTACGTTACTTAAACAAATAAAAAATACATAAGGTTTGGCAACAGGAAGGGCATCTGGTTGTAGAATACTGCTCCAAAAACAAAATTCATCCAACCCATGCCAGCATGGAAAAACAGATGTAAAAATGTTGATGATACACTTTAGTCATTGGCATTAAGCCTCCACTGGATTGTGAATCCCTTTGTGTGTGGTGAAAATCAACATTTCATGTACAATAGCATAAAAAGGAATAATTCAAATATTTGTTTTGTTTCTATAGAATTATTTCCTCTGATTTTTCTCTGAATGACCTTGCTGCTGTTGTTTTGTTTCCAATATCTATTCGAGAGAAATGTTTTGCTCCATTTATTGATTACCCAATTCTGTTTTTCTCCTTTATTGTCTCTAAGATTAAATACTTTTGTTTGGCTTACAGAGTAAGAAACCAGTGAAACAGTCAAAGAAAGCTCATCATGGTGCTAAAAAGAAGGAATCTGAAGTAAGTTGAATGAAATTCTTGGAACACCATTCTTCTAAATTTTTGTTAGTGCTTTTGAGACTGGTTTCCTGTTTACATCGGCAGTAGAAGTGCTACCTAGATTAATTCTACTTCAACTTTCTGAATATCTGTCCGCTGTTATTTGAGTGTCTGAATGTAAAGAGTTTGGAGTGCAGATTTTCTTTCATTAGATTACACGATATTTGGATTTAACTTTTCATCATCTCTTTGTTTGAGTCTGGGAACTTCCTATGTTAATATAGATTAGTTTCATGGAATAGTTTGTTCTGTAGTAAAATATTCCGGAACATAAGTGTAGACTGATCAGGGAATAGTTGGACTCTAAATAGTGGAAGAATTATAAAAACATTTACTTTTAAGTTAGCTCTTTTTGTTTTTAATGAGTGAACATATAAATTTGATTTTAATAACTCTTTTAAAACTATAAGGGTTTATTTGGGAGCCATGAATGGTTGTTAATGGTATTTTGATTAATCCTGTTTGACTTTAAAGAATCTGCTTTTAGGGTTAGGTTAGAAGTTACTGTACTTTGGCAGTCTTTTGAGATGTAAAAGTTTATACCTTGCTTCCTTTTCTTTTTATTTCCTCTCTGTATGTCTATTTTGTGTGTGTAAACATGAATTGTTTTGAAAATCTAGACCTTTTTATATCATTTTAGAAATAATTAAGAATAACTGCACTATCTCTCCCTAGGTATCATTTTGTGTCTACTTTCTATACTGGCAGTGCTTTGAATAGTTTTAAAATTCAAATGTTTGCATTTATTATCAATAAGTTTATTACAGCTGAATGCTCTTTTTAATATCAGCCACTGCAGCCATGAAGTAGAAGTGCTACCTAGATCAAGTGGGCCACAGTACAATACAAATGGCAGGGTTTGAACTTATAATCTGTCTTTTTAATAATACATCGTCATTTCAATTACCTGACCTTCAGCATGTTATTTAGAAGAAAAAAAAGAAAAAGTAAAAGAAAAAAAGAAAATTTTTATGGTTTATTGTTGTTGTTTAACCACAGGTTTTCCCTGAGCAGACCTATGATCAAAGGTATTCCTGTTGTGACCATCCAATCTTCTTTTTATTTTTCAGGCATAGTGTATCTAGGACTACATTATCCAATGTGTACTTAACTTTTTAATAATGTAGGGTATGATTTGAGGGCGATTTGGGTGCTATTTTTAGCAGGTTGAACAATCATGTAGACAATCAGTAGAACAATCAGTTAAGTGTTAAGTTATATGGTTTGTTTAAGTCGTATAATATAGTAGTTAATTCACATTAAATTCAAACTATTTAAATGTCCAGTTGGAGTTATTTCATTTGTATTTCTATTACTCTTAGAAAATGCATGAACATTTCAAGTTACCATTTTTTCCACTCCCTCTATAAATCTGTGGCCTGTCTAAGAAATCATAAAATTGTGGCATGTAATAATGCCATGTTAATTACTTTATTTATTTATTTTGCCAAATTGCATCTGTGACCATATTTTCATTCTAGTAGCTCTCAACTTCTGGTAGCATTTTTATGATTAAATGTATTTGGGAAAGGTTTAAAATTTACAAATTCACATCACTTTTTCCTGTGAGTTCCAATGCTTTATATTTACATCAGAAATGGTTATTAAGCCACCTCTAAGTCAGAAAAAATTCTTTAGCACAAGTGTCAATAAAAACACCTGGCCTATTATGCCGACCCGGCATCCAGATTTAAAAACATCATGCAATACATTACATGATCTAGGCACATAGATGCTGTATTGCATCCAATCCATGCCAGCATGGAAAACTGAAGATGGCAGCTCATTGTTTATGAGAAGGAAATGAAATTATGTTTTGTTCTCTACCTAAGAGCTAACATTAGCAATCTCTTACAATAGAAGTCAGTGTTTGACCTTAATAATTCATACATTTCATACTTGTTTAACAGCATTGTGTTGATGTTTGTTCTTAATTCAGTTAGACGATGAACAATTAGCAAAGAAACTTCAAGAAGAAGAAAACAATTTCCGTTCTCGGCCAAGATCTGTCAAAAAAACACCTGTAAGTAATGTTTCAGTAATGTTTATAATATTGTTTCAGAAATAGTTATTAACCTATTAAAGTCCACATCTGCTAGCAGCATTATATTAATGGTTACTATTCTTATTGTAACTCTTGTCAGTTACTTAATATTTTTAAGACTGTAGCTGCTAGCAGCTCTGTCAAGGCTACTAAATAGTACTAACTGCAAATCATACTCTCAATGAGTCTATCGAAAATGTATATAAAATATACATTTGGCTCCAGCTATTCTCAACTGATTTTACCATAATCAAAATTTGGGATGATCTTGCCGAGTTAAAAAGGATTGCAGTGTTAAAAATGTAAATTTACATAATGTAGTAAATAAAAACCAGAATCTGCGTTAGCGAAAATTATTTAGTGAAGTTCGTGAATTTGGATGAGTTTATATGCCGTAGGGGAATGAGGATTTGTTGGAGAGGGAGAATTTTTTTATAGTTTATGGTAGCACTGAAAATATCATAAGCCTTTATAAAAAGCAATTTCTCCCTCTGACAAAGGGCTTTGTTTGAAACATTAGGATTCACATTAGTTTGTTTCATTTAAGGATGTTTGCCTTGATCTGAGTACATTGAAGAAATATCTTAACAGCTCTAAATTAGTAACTGAAGCAACATTTTTAATTTTGATATTTTAGTTACCATGTATGTTTAGTGTCAGTAAATCATGTTCCAGACTTGTCATAGCTCCTTTAAGTTAATACTGAAAGTTACAACTAACCAAATGAGTACGGTACCATTCTCTTCTATCTTTGTATTCCAGCACTGCACTGTTCCTGCCCACCTAACTTTAAGTAGATGCAATAATAGTAGATAGCAAGGGACTGTATAAATGTGTGGTTTTTAGCTTGTAATGCAGAGCTCGAATTCTTACATGGCTTAAAAGAAAGCAATAACATGTTAGTTACTTTAATGTATCTGTCTTTGAAGATGGCTATGCCTTCCTCTGATGTCAATAGAACTAATCACCCACTGATTTTTGATTACGAAAAGTCAAGCAATTGACATTACATTTGCATAAGATAATAAAATATGTTGATTTCTTATGTTGACACAAGGTCACAAATTTGTAGGGAAGGGTGTATAGTGGAGTAAATACCTAGTAGTTATTTTATCAACCCCGTTGAGAAAATAAGTACCAGGTATGTAGGGCAAAGAAAGTATATAATCTAAGGCATATAGTGTAACACTATTGTTTCTGACATTCCACTGTCTTTAATGAATATATTAGAAAAATAAGAAAGTTAAAAGGTTAACTCAAATATTGACTTATTGTACCAGTAACTTATCATTTCTTGGAGTAATAGCTTACCATTTCTCTTCTTTCTATAAATCTGAAGTTTCAGTCTGTGAATAAGAATTCAACTTTAGATAGTATATAATAAGAATTAACGAATTATTATTATTATTAATGAGTTGGTGGGGGGAAGGATGGCAGTCTTATTTTTCTAGGCTTTCCTGGACTAGTGAGATTGACGTAGTTGATGTTCAATTTGAACTCGTGTAGATTGAAGTCTGTAGGGAAAATGTGGGCATCTCTGATGAGGAGGGATTGGGCAAAGTGTTTAGTGTGTCTATAGGATGAGGCACAGAAGAGGCTGGCATATTGAGTGTGCCAGGGCAAAGGTGGTATGTAGCTTGCTAATTTAGAGGAGCAAAGGCCATTGTAGTAGTAGTAGAATAGGTAAGGGAAAAAATAGTCTGTCTGAGCCAGTAGTTGTAGCATGTTGGTAAATTTAGTTTTGTCAATCAGCTGAATGGCTTTCTTTTGGATGCAGTCTAAGATGTTTGTTGAGAAGCAGCTGCACCATTCCATATATGTGATTAATACTTTAATGTGGATCAAATTTTAGCTTTGTACAGTCAACCACTGATCAAAGCTAAAGTGGTTGGTCAGTCTTTGTGATGCAGATTTGGTAATGTTATAGATGTGTGAAAGATTATGAGGCCTATCATTTGTAGTGACTTTGTGGGTTTTAGTTGAGTGTAGTAGAAGTCTGTTTCCTTGATATGTTTAGTGATTATATTTTTGTGCTGTCTCAATTGTGGGATATTTTTGAGGTTTCTATTCTTTGTAGCAGTGCATATCTGACATGAGGTGTCTAGATTGATTGTAGAAAGTTTATAGAGGAATGAAGGATGGTATCATCTATGTAGGAGTGTGTGTGTGTTTGGTTAGAAGTATCTGCAAGTAGATCATTAGCATACAGAATGAAGAACGAGACAGCTGAACCTTAGGGTATACTAGAGTTGTACCCCGACATTGGAGAAAGCTTTGTCGGTGCGCGCTACAATGGGGAAGCATGGCAGGAGGTAACTACTGATCTAAGTGGTGACAGCTGAAGCTCATTGGCAGGTTCACATGCCAGACATGGTTGAAGGTTTTGCTGATGTAAAGAGCACTGCTTTCACTGAAGTTCACAAGGGCTAGAGACCACTGGAGGTCTGTGGTAGATTTCTCTTGAGTAGTCACTGAGAAGAGAGAGACTTAAGGTGATGGAGAAAGTTGTTGTTTAGTCATGTTTAAATAAACCTATGATTAAAAGCATTTCAGTCATGTCCATCCCATCTTTTTAGGGATATCTAGGGCATTAGTTGGTATGGTCAGACTGGTTTTCATTCTTGGTAATGGGACACATGGTAGCATGTTTCCATAAATTCTCTCTATGGGGACCTGTAGAATGAGAATGATTGATGAATTTGGTGAGGGTAGGAACTAGCTGAGGAGTGTATTGCTTGATGGTAATAGAAAGAACCCCATCAGGACCAGTAGTCTTGTTAGGCTGGAGTAATTGAAGTTTTCACATTTGGCATACATGTAAGTGGTGGTGACAGGTGGAGGGGAGGGTTTGAGAGGAATTTTGTTGTGTGTTTGGCTGTTGAGTTGGATACAAAATGGATCACAAACGCAGTTATTTTACCAGCATAAGTGCTACTTAACTCTTAACATCCTGTTAAAAAATTTTCTAAGTCCTGTAATGATTGAGTAGAAAATACCTTAAAATGGGTTTTTTGCAGCTTATTTATTATGAAACTTACAGATAAGGAACACAGGTGCTTGAAGTGTTCTTACACAAAAATAGTTCACTTTCACCATATATATATATATAGATCAATTATTCATATGAATTTGATGATGCGATACCGTGTGGAATCATGTTCTACAGGATGTTAAGAGTTAAAGCAATATAAAGCAAATTTTGATTGAACTTGGAATCACGTGAATGAGAAGTGAAGTTCTTAAGCAAACACCCATGGCTGTACCTATATACATACATACATACACACACAGGACAATCTTGGGGTCAGAAGATGTCCCTATGTAGTGGATGGCAATGTCCATGAGATTTCTCATTTCAGTGTTGACTGTGCTGGTGTAACTTCCTCTTTCTCAGTGTCTTCTTTTTCTCCTGCCTTACTATGTAGAACCTCATCCACAGTTTCTTCATCAATGAGGATTTGATAGCTAAGATCACCTTCTTCAATCTCAAACCATTCCTGAACATCATCTTCAGTTGTTTCCCAGTTGCCAGCATTTACAAAGGTGCGTTGTTCAAAATCCAAATCCGGTTCAATATTATCCAACAACTTCTCCCAACCATTTGCCAAAGTCGTAGTCTTCAACTCCTTCCAAGCATCTGCAAAGTTAAAAAGTGCAGACATAATGTTGCAGGCTTGTAGATTCTGAAGTGTCCTCCCCCCCCCCTCCCCGTATCTTCTGCTTCTTTTTCATCATCCAACACAAACATTATTTCTGCCAAAAAAATTCTTCTTATACAGCCTCTTTCTTGCATGCAATAATTATTCCTTGGTTCAATGGCTGAATAACTGGAGATGTGTTAGGAGGTAAAAAAAAAAGGGCATTAAATTCTGCCATCTCTACTAACTTCTCAGCGTTAGGATGAGCAGGGGCATTGTCAAGAAACAACAATGCCTTTACATTATGAGGGGAAATCTTCAGAACGTCTGTTTGGAAGTTCCTCACATCAGGGACAAAGTGGTTGAAGAACCAGTCAGACAAAAATCTCTGAAATAAGCCATGCATTATTTGAGTTGGTGTATAGTACATATAACTGATTCATAATATCTTTAAGGGTGCATGGTTTCTTTGATTTCCCTACTACCATGGGCTTCAGGTGATGCAAGCCTTAGCATTTACACATAATAAGGTAGAAATTTACTCCTTATTTAACTTGCAACCAGGAGTACTGCGTTCATATTTGTAGGCCGAGGTATTTTCAGGAACAGCACGATAGAACAAGCCAGTTTCATCGGCATTGTAAACCTATGATAAAATAAGGCTCTTAGATCTAATAAGTGCATTTATAAATTTTCTAAATGGCTCAACCTGTGAAGTGTCTGCACTTAAAGATTCACCAGAGGTTTTGTTATTCACAATACCATGCTTTTTCTAAAACGCCACAGCCACTTGTCTTAACATTAAGCCCCATATGTTTTCCAAGAGTTTCACATACAGATTTCAATTCTAGACTTCATACATTAACACTGCTAGAGATCTCTGTTGAACATGCCACTTATACTCAGCTTCTTCTATGTATTTATCTTTCCTAACTTTCATGTGTTTTCTATGACATATTTCAGAGCCATATTTAGTGCTATCAAACACTGTATTTTAAAGAAAATTGTTGCAATTTAGCTTTTGATTTGCATATATCAGAAACAGTTTGTTTTTTAAGGCTGTAAATTTCACAAATATGTGCTGCAAGGACGCCTTATTCTCTATCTGTCTCTCTCTCTCTCTCTAAAATAAAAAAAAATTGTCCATTGAATCCGAGTCCATTACGCCAAGGGTTTACTGTAGTTCGATGACTGTTCACTAATTTTATTTTGTTATGAGTACCAACCATGTCTTGGACATCAGAAATCAATTACATTATCAGCAACATTTGTGAAACTCTGAGTAGTAACAGAGAAGAATCTCAGCACTACAATAAATATTTACACTCTACTTGTGTATCGAGTACTTTTTACTCTGTTTTGTAAACACACACATGCACACATATATGTATGTGTGTATATCTATATCTATATATATATGTATATATATGTATGTGTGTATATATATATATATATCTATAGATATATATATTGTGTGTATGTATATGTA
>JAOPJM010001179.1:8288381-8299389 GCA_027124095.1 Muusoctopus leioderma | reverse complement strand
TCCATACGCATCACATGCCCGTACCAGCGCAGCCTTCTCTCTTGGACACTACACTTGATTCCCCTTATACCTAGTTTATTACAAAATGTTAACCTGAGAATAGAGTGGTAGGTATTTTATTCATGTAGTGCTGAAGTAATGTCCTTTAACCTAATGAGCTTTTAAGGCAACATTGAAGACCATATCTTCATCTAATGATTCAAGAGAAAAAACTCTGGAAAAAATCCCCCTTTTTGCTCTCTCTAAGCTTGTGGGGGAATTTCTGCTCTACATTGTAGCTTGATGAAATACTTGTGAATTATGGTGTTTTTATTGACAAGGGTTTGTCTGTTGAGACATCAGTGTTGTTGCTCATGACTAACTTCACTGATGGGATTATGAACTATTGACCCGTTTGCCAATATTCAGGCCCCTTATTGCTCAGGACTTGGCTGGTGTTTATTTTATCAACTCTGAGGTCGATTTGACTTTCAATCTTCCAATGAGATTTGAACACAAGACAGAAACAATTATTTAGTTACCTTATTTTATGTTATAAAGGAATGTATCAGTCAAGTACTGGCCTTATGTCTACCTTTCATCCTTCAGGGTTGATAAAGTTGAACTCGGAATGACTCGCTGCACTCTGAGTTGAAATCCCACTGAGGTCAACATTGCCTTTTATCCTTCTGGGGTCGATATAATCAACTGTTCTACTTACCCCACAAATATCTAGCCTCATGCTTTTGTTAAAAACAATTATTATTAAGATGATGAATTGGCAGAATCATTAGAGCATTGGACAAAATTCCTTGCAGTATTCGTTTGGCTCTTCATATTCTGAGGTCAACTTTGCTTTTCATCCTTTTGGGTTTGATAGAGTACCTGTCTGTCAACTAACCCCTCCCAAATTTCGGCTCACTGCGCTCAACTTTGCCTTTCATCCTTCTGGGGTCGATAAAATAAAGTACCAGTCAGACACAAGACCAACAACCCAGTACTTATGTTAGAAACAATTATTATTAAGATGGTTGTGGTGTGGCAAAAGCAGTAAAGTGTCAGGCAGGTATCTTGCAGTATTTAGATTTGTTTTGAGTTTCTAAATATTGAGCGAAGACACTTCCTAATGGCACTGGAATTTCATGCTCTCTCTCACTAATATTTTGGTTGACCTTTGGACTATCCTATGCTTTTAGGTTTGGAATTTCTTTACCATTTTCTGCAATTCCAACTGTATATGCTATGACACCGACAAGTGAGCATCTGTGTGGTCACTCGACCTGCTAGAAACAGCCAAATTATTATATTTATTTCTAACTCAGCACAAATCCAGATTTTGGTGGAGAGGTGTAGTTTGATTTAATCAACCCCAATACTAGAGTCATCCCTCTGAGATTGATAAAATAGGTACCAAAGACCAAGTCAACACTAGAAATATTTGAATTCAAAACAAATCTAAATACTGCAAGATACCTGCCTGACACTTTACTGCAAAAAGTTAGTGGGATCTCTGACAAGCAGATTAGAGCAGTGGTTCCCTACCTTTCCACAACCAAGGACCCCTTTTATTTAAATGAATTTTCTCATGAACTCCAGGCTTTTGAAAGGTCTGTCTACTCAACAAGCTCAGACCCCTGGGGGTCCACAAACCCCAGGTTGGGAACTGCTGGACTAGAGAATCAAGATTTCAAATGTGCACAGTAATAGTTAGAGGCACCCATGAACTGCTTAGACAGCTCACTAAGTTGATCTAATTTGTGCCATTGATAAAAGTATATAGTAGTAGGTAGAATATGGAATTTGTTCAGGGAACTGTTGAGAACAAAGTTTTTCTATCTTTGCACAAAAGATAAACTGTAATGATGCTTGTTTAAATAGTGTATGCTAGTTTGGGCATTGAGTGTTGAAGATCAGTGCACAAGTGAGCAGAGATATTGATGTGCTGAAAAGGGGGTATAAAAATGTTGGAGGAAGAAATTGTGAGGTCTGATTTCAGAGAAGAGATGCACATGCGAGCATGAAAATGATGATGATGGTTTCCTCTCAGATCACTAATCTACTGCCAACTACCACACCATTGCTCTCAATTGTAAACAATCACTTTAAATTTCTCCCTCTCTTCTCACCAATATGGTTTCCATAGAGCCAGATCTGGTGAATTACTCCCTTGCATTGCAAACTAATAGTCTCTCACTCTTGGGAACTTTTGCCAAAGCAATTTTGTTTTTCTGTTTAGCAAAGCCTTTGGCCACATGTAACATGAGAACATTCTACATGAGTTGCCTGCTTAAAGGTTTCCTCCATTTCTCATTCCTTGGATCAGAAATTTTCTGAGATTTCTCCTTTGCAGTATCTCTTACACTGGTGTAATCTAAGTTCGGTTGTTTCTTTCGCTCTCTCTCTACTGTACCCGATTGTTGTTACTTCTAACAAAGTATTTCTATGAAGATGATACCACTCTTAATTCTTCCTTAACATTCCACTAACAGGTGTCAATCACAAGTAACTTAGACATGAACAGAGACCTCAAAACTTTCCTCCAATGGGGACATGACGGCCTAGTTTCCTTCAACACAAGCACTATACATATCAAGGAAGGTCTTACACTACACTCATTTCATAATCTATGACAATTTGGGGCTAAATGACAATATCTCCAGACATCTGATCAAATGCCTTGTCACGGTCAAACTCTTCCATTTGTCAAGATGCCTTCTCATACAGTTAGCATATTATGTGTTATCATCATTCTTGCCATCAGGTATAAAACTGAACATTTCACCGATATCAAGTTGAGACACTCAATGTCTTTCAATAGCTGATTTGTAAAAGAACAGCCATTTCTGTTGAAGTAATTTGCAAGTTGCTAGTTACTGAGAATATTTCCTTCAGAAAATTTACATGGTTGGTAATAGGATTAATGATGTATTTCCCTAGATGTGATCACTATGTTGGATGGACCAGCAGTTTTACTAAGTTTCATTCATGGTTAGAACCTTGGAAACCATATTTAATGTTATGGTAGAGGTAAATTAGAAATAGATTTTGTAGCATAGAAGGGCTTTATATACTTAAATATTTTCTTTTATCGGTTAGTCAAATGCCCATCGACCTTTCTCAAGGCCTCCGAGACTGGTAGAAGACAGGAAGGAAAGTATCCTCAGACCTGGCCTGAATGCTTGCAACAGAGTGGACTCTGCTAAAGACACACAAGGGCCAGGTGGTGGTGTTAAACCGGGCAACAAGTAGGCCATGGTGGGATTTGAACTCCGAATACAAAGAGCCAGAACAAATACCACAAGGCAGGTACTTTAGTTTGTTTGCCTTTCATTCTTTCAGAGTAAAGTCAACCTTGGTAAGATTTGAAATCAGAGCCCAGTGAGGCAGAACGAATACCACTAGGTATTCTATCCAATTTGCCGTCTGTCAACAATTCAATTGAAGCTGATGTGGTACCAAATGTTTCACTGTGGCTAACTTTCTCTGAAAGTGCACCAATGATTGATCATAAAAAATTAACTAAATTGTAATTCTGTTCAGTAATTTTTTCCATAACACCTATTTCAGAGGAAATTAGTCTTCAGGAAGACTAAATTAGTTTTGCTGGAATATTAGCATTTATCTTTTCTGTCTTAATCTAATACCAAGGGAGTCAAATAGAAACATACAGATCATTTGTCTCGACCATCTTTCACAGTTGTAGCAACTAACACCTCACTTGCAGTGTCTTCATATTCGGCCTGAAAATGCTTTTGTGCCATAAAAGACATTACAACAGTTAAAGAAAGCTGTGGAGAGAATTAACAGAATTTATTGCCAGGAATGTGGCACAAGCAAATATATTTTTAATGGTTTAGTGCTATTGCTGCACATCAATGCCCAACCTTGGATGCTTTTTGTAGCATATTAGTTTTCTATGAGAAGCAGTTGCTAGCCTCTGGCTCAATCCTTCTCCATAGTGCTCCTTTCTTCAGAAATGGAGAAGAGAGTGGTCTTCCACAACCCTTCTCACAGTACAATGTAGCTGATTCTGAGAAATGAAAGGAATCCGTACTTAACTGGTACTTTGACCCTGGAAGGATGAAAGGCAAAGTTAACTTCAAAGAACCAGAATAATTGCCACAAGGCATTTGTCTGATACTTTCACGATTCCACCAATTGATCGCCTTACAAGCAAATATTAAGCCTGCCTCCCACCAATTCCAATCAATTACTTGGCAAAAAGATTTTCTTATCTTGCCTGTAATGTTTGTAAGGGTTAACAGGAATAAATGAAAACAACTAGCAATGGTTGAAAAAGAAAGGTTCAAATTTATTCCAGCATTGAACTGAAAATAGTTTTGTTACAGAATTCAAACTAGAAAACTTGCCGCTTATTTAATATTTTCTATCAAGAAACCTTTATTGATAAGTCAACTTGATTCTGTCACATTTCTTAATAAATTCCAGCAAAATATACTGATGATACAATTTTACTGTCCACAAGTAGAATTGCAACTAAATCAGCTTTGTCTAATAAATGACATTCCGAAGCAGAATTAATCATGCATTTTCAGACTAAGTCTAACAACAATCTCAAGCAGAGAAACAAAACATTTCAATACAAAGAAAGCTCTTCATCTTGATAATTTTTCTCTTTATCCTTTCTAATCAAGAAAAATAATCTTTGGTTAAAGCACAATATATTCCATTTTTATCTAACCCTTAGGGTTGAAACAATATCATTTATAATTATAGTATAATTATTTCCTCTGTTGGCTTGGGGCCCCCGAGGGTTTTTTTGTTGGGGGGAATATATGGAAAGTTATGACAATCATACCTTCCACAAGAGCATTTACAATGCAAGTGAAATGTAATAATTCCAAACATAAGTCAAAACCAAGTCACTGACCACAGCTCACAGAAAACTTACCTATATTCTACAACACTCATGGTATAATGGCCAAAATACTTGGTCTGAATATTATTTATTCTGGCAACCCATTGTTCTTAAACATGTACAATTGTATCCTCATGCTAGCATGGGTTGGTTTTTATTTATTTTACAAATTTAAATATGTTTATGAATGGTCAGCACATATAACACCAACTTTTAAACTGAAGTTGGAGTGGGCATCTATCTTCCATCCAAGAATTAGCAGCAGAAACTGTAACATCACAATATAGTGTCAGATGGGAAGGTTGAAACTAGGATAATGAAGCAGTGAACCAGCACCTTAACCATTCAACTATTGCACCATGTTACATCTGGAATATATTGTTTAACCCCAGGTCAGCCATGATAGAGCAGACAGACCTATAATGAAAAGCTATTCCGTCTTTTTCTTCTGGAATTGTGTACTCCAGACAACATTATCCAATGTATTCTTTTATAAAATGGTAGGGTGTGGTTTGAAGATTTGGTTGCTATTTTTAGCAGGTTGAACGATCACAGAGAGGCTCCATCATTGGCTCATCAGTATACATTATAGTTTGATATGGTTCACATATCAGGTATGTGTGTTATGTATTAGAATGGGTTAGTATCTCATGATCAGCAATAATATAGAATTGAAATTACTTTTCCCCAACAGCTATATCAAAGAGAAGAATTAAAAAATACTGATTTATTCTATATTCTATGGTTTTACTGGTATGAAAAAAACTAAAAATAGAAAATATAAACATTTGTTCATCAGATTATGTTCATCATTCATAATTATCCACCACTGGGTGATTTGCTTCAATCATTTCATGTGAGGGGAAATTGAACTTGTGACTTTCATACTCTTCACCATTTATACTAATACATCCGAGGAAGTGAATGGCTATAGCTTTAACCAAAAATCGAAACTTAGGTCACAAACTTGTGTTGGGAGCTTAATTTCTATATATATGGTGCTTGCCATAGGAAACAGAATTTACCAAATGTAACTAATACATGTTTTACAAAACAACATACCTAGCAGCTAAGAATTCATATACATTATGAAACTAATTTCACTCAACATTTAGGAAAGTAAAACCTTTCAATACTCAAAAGAAAATTTAAAATTAAAAAACTACCCCGATAATTAGACTGAATGCATGTTGAAATTAATAAGTGAGCCTGGCAGAATACTTCTTCCCTTAGTTATGTCCTAAGGGGATATTAATTCAGCACCTCAATCTAACAAAGTATTCATCAATTACACAAATATTGCCAATAGTGAGCTGTATCGTCCTTGTGGTGCCTATTAAGACCGAAGTATACTGAAGCAATGAGAGTTAAGTGTCTTGGCAATGGACGAAGAGCAGTGCTGGTTGACAGCTTTGAAACCATTGACACACACACACACACACAATCAACTATTTAGTTCCATTAGCAGGTAACTCTACATGGTCTCACTACTTCAATTCTATCCATGTTTATACTTACTTTGCATAGAGGCTGTACCATAGCTAATGAGGGTTATCCTAGGCATGATTACTGCTAGTTGAAAACTGTATAAACTTATAAGATGAAAAATGGATAAGGTATTTCATTATAAACTTCAATAGATTATGGAGATCCTTTAAATAAAAAAAAACACTGGTGCAAAAAAACAAATTTCAACATAAATTGAAAGAGCAGCAGTTAAATGTGATCAAGGCACTGACTGAAGTTTATAATTACTTTGAAGTTTTATCTAAAAGGTATATCAGTTTCCAAAACTTAACAAGCCATGATTTTAAAACAGTGTCAGTTTCCTATTGTTTTCTCCAGTAAATATAAATGGCTCAGATAGACACAGGAATTTTTGAGAATCAGTGCTCCACTCCATCCAGTTTTGTACCATCAAGTGAAAGAGATAAATCTCCCTCTAGAGAACTTACAAGTTGATCACGGGTAACATTCTCAGGTGATCAAGTACCTATTATTGACAGCCAGAAGAAACTGAGGTGAACAGAATTGAGGGCAGTTGATAAATACACAATGAAACACTTGCACCAGATTTGAACTTCACAAATACCAGTCAAATACCATATCCACTTGGTCATTTCACTGGCACCTTCTCCAAAAGCATAAGCAAATTACATAAAGGGAAATAAGCTTGTATACTTGGCTCACAAGATTGTATACTTGGCTCACAAGGAGCTTGCTTTGTACTTTATGACTCGAAGCATTTATTGCTCACTGGAATGAAACCCTTGCTTTTATTTTTAATTATCATCTATTATAGTTTCTTTATTTTTGAAAAACAAAATTACAAAAAGGTAATGGCTTGCAAAATCAAAGACATGCATATTTATCACCACATGCATGCACTTAACCATATCTCCTTTTCAGCTATTTTTGAAACCAGAAAGAAAATTCTTTTTAAAAAGCATTTTGTAATGGTAACTGGTGAGTCTTTTAAGCAGTGTTTGTTGTTTCTCATAAATTCATGATTTAGATGTAAAATAAAAAAACGAAAAAAAAAAAAACCATTAGAAAATGCAAAATCAGGCTCAATCTTTTCTATGTTACACCTTGCAAATATAACAAGAAAAACTCCATCCCAATGGAATTGGTAAAAATAGCATTGATCACACCAGTTGAAAATGAAAGGCATCGATCTCACCAGTGAGAGAAAGCCTATAAAAGTCATGGGCACTGCCCCTCCTCTAACTAATTAATTTGTTTTTAGAAAAAAAAGGATGACTAAGAAGGAGAGAAGTTAAGAAAAGGAGGAGCTGAGAGAAGTGAGGGAGGGACTATTAAAGACAGACAAAGGCAAAGAAAAAGTAATCTGCTCTAATGATTGCCATCTTGGAAGTAAAATAAACCATCTACTTAGTAGACTTGACTACGACATCATTTGGAAAATCCAAAATTGCCAATTAATTGTTGAGAATAATAGAAAGGAAAGGGGAAAAGAAAAAACAAAGCCAAAACTATTAACTCAACAGTAGCTAGAGATACGATTGTACTGGGTTGCTTCAACATGACAGGCCTCTGGTACAAAGGTTTTATCATAGTTTCCGTTTTTATGAAGTTTTTTCGCAGCATGATGTAATTTTTCTAGAAACTCAGGAACTCCTGGATGGCAGTAAAGAAGAAAAAAAACAAATCAGTAAAAAAAAAAACTTCATTAAGTCTGATGTAAACTATATTACATAGACAGGTTAAACAGAGTGAAATATCATCATAATAATCATATGTCCATACCAGTGCAGTCTTCCCCCTTGCACACTACACCTGATTTCTTTTACACCAAGTTTTTCTCTCAGCTCATTTGTGTTCCATCGTTCATTCACAATATTACACATCCTGCAGAGCATGCTCGTGTCATTTATTTTTAGCTTTCTTATATCCTCTACATTCAATGCCATGCTACCATGCAATATTGCACTTCATACCCAAGCATCATACAATCTACCCTTCCCTTAGAGAGAATCTCTGTTGCCAGCAGAGATAATATCTCCTTGAATCTTTTCCATCCTGTTCTTATACTGGCTAGTATGCTTTCAGAACATCCACCTCCACTACTGACTAGATCACCTAGGTAGCAGAAACTGTCAACTACTTCTTAGGAGCCTTCTGGGTATTTGAAGGAATTCATTTCATGGACACTCTTACTGCTAACTACTCTTGTGTATCTGCTCCATACCATGTCCTTCACTGCCAGCATACCTGTGATCCCACTGCATCTTCTGTGCACCCATTATTTACATTGAGTACACTGCATGGAATTCTTACCTACTCCTTTTCTACATTGAGCAAGGCCACTTCCCAGACGGCAGTAGAGATCTGCCTTCTTTCCCACTAACTAAATCTTTTGTCATTGCAAGGTTTACTTTAAGGCCTCTCAGTTTTAGGCTTGGAAATTCTTCTCTAAAACAGATTCAGCTATGAGAAGTAGGTCATTGGCATATAGAAATTCCTATGGACAGCTGGTCTTAAACTCCTCTGCTATGGCCTACATCAGCTGGCCTCGGGTAAACCAATATCTTGTGTGTGGAATTTGGTAGCTGGAAACTATATGGAAGTCTGTTGTATATGTATGTGTGTGTGTGTGTGTGTGTATATATATATATATATATATTAAAACAAAAGTGAAAAGAGTTTGAATACATTTTGTTCAATGCAAGAACTACATCGCCACTTACATATGTTTCAATAAGTATAACAATTATTATAAAAATAAGGAATTAGAAAATTCCATGTCATACCCTCATATCTTCAGAGAATAACCAACATATTTTGGAAACTGAATATCTATTAGGGGATGATTAATTATATAAGAAAACATTTAGGAAGGAAGATTCTAGAAAGAAGGAGGGTGGAGAAAAAAATATTATAGCCAATCAAAATCTAGATAAAGAAAGGGTTACAGAAGAGCACACCCATCTTAGAACATTATTTCAAGTTAATAGTCGAAAACAAACAAAATGGATTTATGGTCAAAAACAAATTTTCATTAAAAAAATATTGACCAGTAAAATCAAAACGGAGCAATGATAGTTGTGGCAATAAAGATAGAAAAGATTATGGAAAGAAAAAATCAAGAGGATAGAAATAACAAAGAAAGATACAGTAAGACATATAGAAAGATACAATTAGATAACAAAAAGAAATAAGTGGAAAAAGAAGAAAAAAGAAAGACACATAATAGTAGACATTTGAAGATATATATATATATATATATATATATAGAGATAGTTATAATTCAACACCAATAGATAAAAATGTACATAACGATACAATAATACATATGATTAAGGAGATAGATACTTTCAGACAAAGGGAGATATATAGGTAGTTAGAGTAAGCTTATAATGCTACGTATATCTAGTTAACAACAAAGAAATAAAGGGATATCAGTTTCATAACTTAAACAAAAGTTTATATGCAACTACAACAGAAAGGATAATTTAGGTGGGGGAAAAAAAGTAATATGTAATTAGTAGTAAAACACTGAGAAAGTCAGTATAAATTGTTTATGTATTAGATTAATTAACTAAAAGTCAGTGAGAATATGAAAATGCATAGATTAAAAATAAAGAAAAAATTATGATTGAGATAACTTTTGGTTTGTACTTACAAATATCAAGAAAAGCTAGAATGCATTAAGATATGTATATATATCTCCGCCACCACCATCCGTCATCTCATCCTCCCTCTTTCCCTCCAACCATCTACTTCCTCCCTAAGATACATAAGCCCAACTCCCCTGGTCGTCCTATCGTTTCCACCTGCAATTGTCCCACTGAATCCCCCCCCCCCCTCCCATATACATGACACCGGCCATGCGCTACGCCTCTTCCACTCCTCCCCTGGTCCTTCTCGTTTTCTTTTTACATTAGACATAAAATCCCTCTATACTGTCATCTCCTACGACGGCCTTCTCACCCTGCACCACTTCCTTGACCTTCGTCCCACCCTCTTCCCTAATACCTCCACCCTTCGTCTAGCTGAATTGGTCCTCACCCTTAACTGTTTCACGTTCGCGGGAGAGGTTTATCACCAGGTCTCCCAAAATGGGCCCTAACTACACCAGCCTGTTCGTCGGGCATGTCGAGGCCCAGGTCTTTGACCTGTTCATGGGCCCCACCCCTGCCCTCTATGGCCGCTACATCGACGACTGCGTCGGAGCCACCTCCCTCTCTCGTGAGCAATTGGATCTTTTCATCTCTTTCCTTACCTCCTTCCACCCCGCCCTCGAATTCACCTCCTCCGTTTCTGACACAGCCATCCACTTCCTCGACATCTCCCTCTCCATTGACCACGCCTCCCTCACCCTCTCTATCTTCTACAAAACTACAGACTCTCACTCATACCTCGACTTCACCTCCTCCCACCCCACCCACACCATCCCTTACTCCCAATTCCTCCGCCTCCGCAGCCGGGATCGTGACTTTGAGGCCCAGTCTCAACGCATGGTCTGCTACTTCAGCCGCCGCGGCTATCCCCTCTCCCTCCTTCACCACGCCCTCCCTCGTGCCCGCCACATCGACCACCTCTCTGTCCTCACCCCCACCCCACCCTCCCCATCGCATACCTTTCCCCCTCACCTACCACACCGCCACCTTACCCCTCCAACGTCTC
>JAOPJM010001179.1:8252770-8268628 GCA_027124095.1 Muusoctopus leioderma | reverse complement strand
TAAACAGATGTCCGGCCATTTGGTGATCAGTGTTGGTGACAGGAAGAGCATCCGACCGTAAAAATTCGGCTTCAATAACTCTCTCCGTCCAACCCATGCTAGCATGGAAAAACGGACGTAAAAAGCGATGATGATGAAGTGAAACTACAATTGCGAATTGAACCTGGGTCACAGGCTGAGTTCACCAGGGGTTTACCACTACACTACTGTACTTATAAATAAATGATACTGGAAGTAATTTTTCTTTTCTGACACTGAAAGTATTCTTTGTTAAACTTAGCCTTTCATTTTTTTCTGGGGGGGCATCTATGAAATATATATTGGTAATGTGCTGAGAGCGATTCATGTAACTAGACATCTACACTTATAATAATTGACCTGGTGTCTTTTTGAAAGATGTTTGTATCTTTTTGAATTGTGGCAAATATACTCCTAGTGAGTTGAGTCAACAATCTGCTTTTGATTATCAGTTGTGGTCATTTCCCTTCACTACAGAGAAGCATGATGATAACACAATCTCATTTCCCTTCTTGAAATCTGAGGCCTTCTGCCAATATAGGAAATTTATTTTACGACTAATATTTATATTATTACTAGTTGTTGTTTAGTTCCAGGTCAGTTCTGATTCAGCAGACTTATCATCAAAAGCATTCCAGCAATGACAATCCTATCTTTTTTTTCTTTTTTCATGTATCATGTAGCTAATACTACATTATCCAGTGTAGTCTTAGATATCATTTTTGAAGATAGCTGGGTATGATTTAACCCTTTTTTTGTTACTGTATTTCTAATGAAATACAGTACCTTTGGATGGATTTAGTAAAATAATAAACTTTCTCATTATTAAGTTGGTGTATGGAACATAATTTAACAAAAAGTTCTTACGCAAAATTATAATGGAATGTTTAAATTTAAATATGAACACTTTAAAACAAATGGTTTTTTTATCATAGAACCAAGGGTGGTTTGGCATCAAAAGGGTTACGGGTAATTTGGCTGCTATTTATAGCAGGTCAAGCAACCATGTAGAGGCTCACTTGTTGGATCATATTATTACTAGTATGGCAATTTGGTAGAAATGGTGGATTACCAGGCTAAATACATTACTAATATGGTAACGTTTCACATATGTAATACAGTGAGTTGAAAAATTTTGATCAGCTGAGATTATCCAAGCAATTAGTTGACAATAGCTCTCAGGAGTGTTTGAAACCTAAAAAGAACAAACATGGGAGATAACTCTAATAAGATCAGTTGATCGACATTTTTGGACAATATAGACAATACAGATTGGAGTGTATCTGGTTTTTAAAGCCAACTGGTGAAAGCAACGGTCATGTTTCGGTCTTAGAAGACCTCCGCAAAGTATTTTCTACTCAGTTGGCAAAACTAAAAGTTATCAATATATATATATATATATATATATATATATGAAATTTGAAATTTGAAATTTTTGGCACACCGATGAAGGCGAAAGTTTTGAGTCAGGAATATCTAAGATTTCCTTGAGCTGAATTTCGCTGGAAACGTACGTTTGTGAATTAAAATTTTATTAATGCTTCATTGAATTGTTCATTCTTATATATATATATATATATATAAAGATCGGTGGAAAAACTACCTTATTTTAAAAATAATTAGTAAAGATTGGCATCAGGAAGGGCATATAGCCAGTAACTATCTCAAACTGCTAATAATAATAATAATAATAATAGCAACAACAAAAATGGAAAAAGAAAACATTTTCTTGCATAGTCTTATGGATACTAGAATATTAGTTATTCCTTTTGAGGGGTGTGAGTTTTTCCCATCTGGCACCTCATGAAGGTTGGAACATTTTTAGATTGCTGATGTTAGTATTTATATTTTTTAGTCCACAATGACATAGCTGAAACTAGCTGTATGAAGATAACTAACAGTAAGGTAAAATCGCCAAATTATTTTTAGTATTCTTATCATTTAAAAAGGGTGGTGAAGTGGTAAATGCCTTATAATGTTTAATTTCATCTCTCGATTTTATGAATTCAAATCCAGCTGGGATTTAAGTTTGAATTTCATCCCTTCCCACTCAATAAAATAAATACCAAGTATGTTCTGAGATTGATTCAATTAACTGTGTCCATTCCTACAAATCTGTGGCCTTTTACCAATGTAAGAAGTTCTTATTTTACAATTTGAATACATTATTAGCATGCTATATTTTCACATGTATTTTTCTCTCTCTCTTTCTTTTAGAAACGAAAGCATGTGTGATACTGATTTTGATAACAATAATGTAGTTGAAAATCCAGACCCAGAAGCTGACTCTGCCAATGTTCTCATAGAAGATGAACTTGCAATTGGAGATGATGTTGAAGCAGATATCAGAGGTGTACCTGCTGTAGATGCTGATATCTGGCCTCAGGATTTTGAGAATGCTGAGGCTCTCATCTACCAGCAGGTTGAGGATGTTCCAGATTCAGCATTGAATCAACAGAATAACGTGCAAGAAGGTGTTGTTGAAGTAAATCAAGAACAATGTGATTCATTTGCAGAAGCTTGTAACTTCTATGAGGATAACAACATCTGCATCCAACCATTCCTTCCTGTTTCTCCTGAGTCTGTAGCTGATACTGCACCTGAAGATGAAATATTAGAGAATACAATTAGAGATAGTGAAGAGAGAAGTGAAGATTTCGAACCTGAATGTGATCAGGCTATAGCTATAAATGATGAAGGCAACTGTGATAATAATGGCGATTGTGACAATGTTGTACAGGTGTGTGAGCCAGTAGAAATTGAAAGCAGTTCTGCAGATAACCTCTTACAACCAGCAGCATTAGTCAACTCTTATGAAATGGCCACTAAAATAGATGAAGCTTACTCTGTGCCAGATGAAACAAATGGACAGTCACTGGCTGCAGGTTACAGTAGTGGTGATGTTGAGGACGATAAAAATGATGAAGCTAGTACAAATGAACATTCTTCTAGTTTGCAACAGTTAGCTGTCTCTTCTAAAAACAGTGACACCCAGCCAGGTATACAAAGCACTACTTCTGGTGGTCTCCAGCTGGAAACATGCTGTGTCTCTCCTGCACTGAACGAAAATGCTAATAAATCTGATGAAACTGATGATAGTAGCTCTATTTCAGTAACTGGAGAAACTAAAGCTGAATCCAGAGAATTGATTCCATCTAATGAAACCATTGATAGACAACAGCATGACACAAAAGTAGTCGATAATAGCACAACTGTGGTGGCTTCCAATAATTTAGAAGGCTCTCAGGTGGTTTCATCTGCAATGGAGCAACAAAAACCTGAGCCGATTGCCTTTGCAAACCATTCGTTGAATAACATCGATGTTGGTTATGATGCAGTCTATTTGGTTGAGAATAATAACTCAGAACTAATGGACAATAAACTTGACAGTAATAGTATAACTTCTATTCACATATCAGATGCTGACACTATAGATACATCTGCAGAAAGAACAAACACTTTGAGTATTAGTTCTTCAGATGCACCTAGTCACTTATCTGATTTAGAATCCAATCAAGAACCAAATTCACTAAGCTGTCATGTTGATAACATTAAATGTGAACAAACCAAAATAGTGAAAATAGCTCCTGATTCAGTGACATCATCTTCGCCAGTCCTTGATCAGACTCCCTCGAATGTGTCCACTAAAGATCATAATGGTAAAGATGATCAGTTACTAAATGAATTGGAAGAAGAGCTGCTAACAACAAACCAGACTTCACCTCAAAGTAGTAATGTGTCCTTTAATGGTTTGACAAAGATAGACATAAATCAAATTCCAGAATTCTTGGATCTTAAACAGAGCTTCCAGTCTCTGAAGAAGGAATTAGCAGCAAGTAAACAACAAATTAAGATGTAAGTATAATTATTTCTTCAATCAGAATAAATATAAAATTTAAAGTAAGTTGAAGTTGCAGTTTGTCCATCTCTCAGCTCGTGTTGTACAGTGTCTTTAGTCAACAAATCACATAACTTCATCTACCTTAATAGAATGTTAACAGACACTACTAGGTTATAAAGACTCTAGGTCCTCTGTTTGTGAGTGATGCACATTGGCTGTGAGCTTTAGGAGCTGGACTACTGACTACATGGTCATTAGTTCAAATCTTACTGTAACTATTGTGCTGTACCCCTACACAAAAATGCACAAAACTCTAGATGCTTCAATTTGTTTGACAAAAAAACAAGTTCCATTTTCATTTCTAAGTTATTAGTTCGTTGAGCATCCATCTGTAAAAGGCAAAAAAGAAAAAAAAATTTGCAATCATGGAAAATGGATGTAAGATAGTTAAAAAATAATATAAACAGTTTAAAAATAAAGGAAAAAATAATATGTAAAAACTTAAATACAATTCCTTTTTTATTTTTTAATATCAATACATTCTGTAGTCTGTATTCTAAAAAAGTATATCATTAATCATTATTACATGCCTAAAGAGTTATCACATATCAGCTATACCCAGCCTTGTAGACACAAAATCTTTGTTAGCAGAAACAAAACAAAAATTATACAAATAAAATATAATAAAAGCTTTAACCCTTTTGTTACCGTATTTCTAATGAAATACACTGCCTTTGGAGGGATTTAGTAAAATAAATAACTCTTGTTATTAAGATGGTGTTTGGAACATAACTTAACAAAAAAAGTTCTTACATAAAATTATAATGGAAGGATTAAATTTAAATATGAACACTTTAAAACAAATGGTTTTTATCAAAGAACCAAAGGCGGTTTCAGGCGGTTTGGTATCAAAAGGGTTAAGCCTTTCATTATAATTGTATGGAAGAACTTTTTGTTAAGTTATGTTTCAAACATAAACTTAATAACAAGAAAGTTAGTTATTTTACTAAATTTCTCCAAATCCCTGATTATTTTCTAAAATTAATTCAAAATCATAGGCAGTGTATTTCATCAAAAATATGGTAACAAAAGGGTTCCTTTCATCATCATCATCTTCATCATCGTCATAGTTTTTACATCCATGTTTCCATGCTAGCATGGGGTTGGACAGAAATTTCTTGAGGCAGCATTTTACACACCTGGACTCAAAAAGAAAAGCGCTGAGTTATATAAAAAATATAAACTAATGTTTGAGATTGATCCATTTTAGGAGGATTATAGTAATGCTGTGGATTCTCCTATGAATTCCTTCTTGATTCAACGAAATCAAGTTTGGAAATATTTAAACTTATATTAAACAGTAAAGAACTAAAAAGAAAAAAAAATCTCTGTGAATCCAGATCACAAATCAAATTGAATTTTTACAAGAAGATATACATAGAAATAACTTGAAACAGTTATCAATAATCTAATAGATTGAGAAACAATAGGTCCTGACAACATCTTCACAGAAGAGTTAAAACATTTGAAACACCTGAAACACAAATATGGCTGTTCAAACTATTTAACAACTGTCTCCCCATACCTAAGGTCTAGAGGAAAGCCACGGTAATCGCTCTTCTCAAAGTAGGGAATGACCCGTCTCAAACAAAGAGCTTCCAACCGATTTCTCTCCTTTGTCACACATACAAGCTTTCTGAAAGATTAATTCTAAACATAATCTCACTCCGGTTATTGAACAACACCTTATTAAAATAAATAAGCAGGATTATGTCCTGCAAAGTCAACTATGAGCCAACTGATTAATCCCAGTATAATATATATAGAGAGGATCGGTTTGAACAAAGGAAAATTATAGGAACAGTTTTTGTTGATCTCGCTGTGGCTTATGATACAGTTAATCACCGTTTATTGTTAAGAAAGAAGATAAAATTTAAGAAATGGCATGGAGCTCACACAATTTGTGGGTGTTATGATAGAAAATAAAATGCTTCTTTGTGATGCTGAACAACAAGAGCTGTACACGAAAATTACGAAATGGTCTACTGCAGGGTAGTGTGTGCAGGCTCCATTGTTGTTCAATATCTAGACAGATGATCAACCAAAAGATGATCATAGCAAACGTTTTATTTGTGATGATGATTAGTCTACCAATGGAGAAATTTCTGCAACATCAAAACAACTTTGAGAGCTGCTTTAATTAAATCTAAGCTATTACTGTAAAGACAGTCATTAAATTGCTAATCCTGTCATCATCATCATCATCATCATCATCATCATCATCATCATCATCATCCTCATTTAACGTCTGTTTTCCATGCTGGCATGAGTTGGACGGGTGATTTCGGCCCGAGTCGATTCCTGATTGGAGTCACCACTCTCCTAGATGGGTCGGCGGCCCACATCTTGCTCGTATGTTTCATTTGGCTTGGTTTCTATGGCTGGATGCCCTTCCTATCACCAACCACTTCACAGAGTGTACTGGGTGTGTTTTATCATGGCGCCAACACTAGAGAGAGGCTGTCATGTCAAAGGTATGACCAAAGAGTCCTCTCTACGCTATGTTGTCTCCGATTGATCGCCAAAACACTTTACAGAGAGCACTGGATGCATTTTATTGTGCCACCAGCACTAGAGAGGGTGCCTTGTCTCTTGCAGGCTAAAGAGCCCTCTCTACTCTACATAGTCTGCATTCTATGAGGGCAAACATGACCTGAGGATGTGAATAGGAGATAGGTGGTTATGTATGAGAGTGTGAGAGAGGGAAAGAGTATGAATATGAGTGAAAATGCAGGGAAACTGAGATTGAAAGAGAGGACTGAGGATGCGAGTGTTTGTGTGTGTGTATATATATATATACACACAAATACAAACATATATATATATACACACACACACACACACATATATATATATACACATACATGTATATATCCATCCATATGCATGTATGAATTTATACAATTTAAATATATATATACATACACACAAACATCTGGTGTAAAGATGGAAGGTGTGAAGATGGAAGGTGTGAAAACGTTTTGTTACCTTGGAGACATGTTGAATGGAGAGGTTGGATCAGACTCCGCGACAGTATCTAGAGTGAGGTGTGCATGGAAGAAGTTCCAGGAACTGAGTGGTGTACTAATGAGGAGGGGAGTGTCGCTGAATACAAATAATGAATTGCAGAAGATGGGAATAGAACCAGTGATGAATGTTGTGAAGAGAAATAGAAAGAGATGATTGGGTCATGTGTTGAGGAAGGATGAAAGTGACTGGGTGAGAGGAGTGAGGGAAATGAATGTGGAGGGAAGTAGAGGGGGGGGAAGACCAAGAAGGACGTGGCTAAAGATGATGGAGGAAGAAATGAAAGCCAGGGGGTTAGTGAGGGGGGATGCAGACGATAGGGGGAAAACGGAGAAGCTTGTCAAGGGGTCTGCAACGCTAACCCCTGCTTTAGCAGGGAAGATGGCCTTAAAACGCAAAGAAGAAATATAATGTTAAACTGAATTAAACAGAATTACTATCTATGTCCCATATATATATATATATATATATCATCATCATTTAACGTCTGCTTTCCATGCTGGCATGAGTTACATGAGTGATTTCGGAGTCACCACTCTCCTAGACGGGTCGGGGGACCACGCCTCATACATTTCATATATATATACATCCACACATATATATACATATATGCACTCTGTAAGGTGTCTGATGATTGTTTGGAGACAACATAAAATTGAGAGGGCTCTTTAGTCATGTCTTCAACACAACCTCACTAGTGTTGGGGCCACGATAAAATGCACCCGGTACACTCTGTGAAGTGGTTGGTGATAGGAAGGGCATCCAGCTGTAGAAACCAAGCCAAATGAAGCATATGAGTGAGGTGTGGTCCCCTGACCTGTCTAGGAGTGATGACTCAATTTTGAATCGATGCGGGCGGAAATCACCCGTCTAACCCATGCCAGCATGGAAAATGGACGTAAAAAGTGTGATGGGGGAGTCAGTGGGTGGATGATGGTAGAAGGGGCAGTGGAGGTCACATATATACAAGTACGTGTATATGTATAAATACATACCTGTATATATATATATATATACATATATATATGTATATATGTGCATATATATATATATATATATACACATGTTACTTGTTTCAGTCATTTGATGGCGGCCATGCTGGGGCACCGCTTTGGAGGGTTTTAGTCGATCAGATCGACCCTAGTACTATTTTTAATACTGGTACTTATTCTATTGGTCTCTATTGCTGAGCTGCTAAGTTACGGAGACAAACACAAACATATATATATATATCATCATCATCGTTTTACGTCCGCTTTCCATGCTGGCATGGGTTGGACGGGTGATTTCGGCCCGCATCGATTTCTCATTGGAGTCACCACTCTCCCAGACGGGTCAGCGGCCCACGTCTCGCTCGTGTTTCATTTGGCATGGTTTCTACGGCTGGATGCCCTTCCTATCACCAACCACTCCACAGTGTACCGAGTGCATTTTTATATATATATATATATATAGCGAAAATTACCGGCAGTACGATGTAAGTTACTTTCACTTCTGGGTCGTCTTCCGAAAAATCGCCAAAACTTGTTTATTAAAAATAAATATCAAATGAAAAATCATGTAACGTTGTTCAGACATGTATTCAATTATATGCGTGCGTGTGCGTATATTTAAATTATTAATTTACTACGACGATTTTCTTCATCCAATTAATTATGAATCAATTAATCTCAATAATACGAAGTATTTTAATTACTTTACTTTGGTTAAGCTATTTTTATCTTTTAATAATAATTGTAATATATTTTAATATTAATCTCAATAATACATACAAAGTGCTTTACTTTGATTTAGTTAAGATCAATTACTTTATATTTTGTTGTGCAATTATTTCCTATTTTTCGACTTGTGCCATATTTACCTGTGCCATTATTACCGTGCACTAATAGGACAATCCCATTTAATACAAAATTAACGAAACAAAATATAAAAAAAAAAAATAAAAATACATGCTATATTAACGCTTTGGACATGAATTTTTTTTTTTTTTTTTTTTTCATTGACATAACATTTGGGATCATTGCAGTTTTAAAATTTCAACATTCTGCTAGAAAATACAATATCATATATTGACAGCAAAAGTTACAAAAACACTTATTGAAAGTTCCTTTACTAGTAAATTTCTGAAAGTAGTATTCCCTTATAAACTGGTTTAAAATACGACTTGAATCTTTCGCTTGTTGTACCTGCTTATCAGCATATTTTAGTTCGGAAATGGAACGAGAAGAACATTTTTTCCCCCACTAAATACTTTTAAATAATGATTTTCTTTAAAATCTCATTTCCAATGTGAAATTTAATGGTTGCAAAAACAAAAATACTGTTTAAGTAGATTGGGGTGTTGGTTGATAATGGGGTGAATAAGAGGGCCAAGTTACATCGGGGGGTATTGCTGTCGTCTTGTAGGCCGTGTAAAAAGGAATGCCATTAGAGTCAGCCCAGGGAAGACACATCACAGACTAGGTAAAGAGCAAGTGCACGTATCAGCGACAGCTATAAACAAAAACGCACGTCAGGTAATAAACTTAGGAATCTCATATCCTGTGTAAATTATTTATTTTGATTAGCAAGACTACGCAAATGCTGTCAATAGTTGAGTCCAACAGAACAGGCCAACAGACATGGCAAGTGCTTTAGTATAAATAATTCGGTAACGGATATATTTATTATTAAACTATGACTGTTCAATGAATACATTTCCATATAATAAATGCAAACGTGGACACAAGATTATTTTTTTTAAATCCTAGGTGAAACAGCTCATTTCCTGGTTAAGAGACCTTATTCACGTTTACATTCAATATATAGAAGGGCATTCATTTTATAACTTCTTTTAAACATGGTTTCACGAAATAAGATTACCTGCCAGAGGCGATAAAACAATAACACCAGCAGTACATAGTCGATCCAGTCATCGTACGAAATTGGCTCTGTTTACTCAGAAGAAATTAATACAATTATCTCAAATGAAAAAAAAAAGGTAACTCATTACACCACCTGTATTCTTTAAACGAAGAAAAACTACATAGCGTTTGTTTTTAAAATACTTTTCTACCAACAGGATGAAGAAATGAACTACTCTGTTTATTAATTACAAACTGAAGACCAGTCATACACATATATATATATATTACTTGCGTATATATAACAGTATGGGGGGGGGGGACTGTGTAACGTTCGTGCCTTTCTCTGGAGCACTAGCAACATAAATTTCAGCTGACTTACCAATAGACATAAACAGTTTTATTATGAGCCAACGAGGGAGCCCCTGCAAGGTCATTCCACCTGCTAGAAATAGCGATCAAATCTCCCACAAATGACGTCTTACCGTCTTTAAAAAGAAAGGACATTGGATGATGTACTCTTAGATGCACTATACTTGAAAATATAATGGGATGGTCACATCTGGAAAGCCCTTGACCATAGGTCTGTTCAACCACGGCCGACCTGGGCTATACAACAATAACAGTATCAAATTTCTTGTCTGGTAGCATGTTTGACTAAATTGCTTTTCTATTCCTACTAACAATATATGTGTGTGTGACAAAAACTAAAGAAGAAAAGGAAGTACTCAATACAGATGGAGATTTGAAGCTGAAAACTTCACAAATCGTTATACTCCTTTCCGATCTTCATATACGACACGACCTAGTTCTCTTGCAAACTAGATCGTGTAATTCTCTCCCCCTCCGATAGATTTATTTCAATCGTAGCGAGCATCCTGGAAAATTGGGTTCCATGACAAAAACCCCACCAGACAAAATCCCATCTCTACTGGATAAAACCTACAATGGACAAATCCCTCAGTAAAAGATAAAACAAAATCTATTTATAGCTTTTAATAGCGAACATTATGAAATGTACTTCACCTGATGAAGAATAAACTAAGACTGTATATGCATCAACATTTACCTCAGTTTAAAAACATAAGACAAACTCTATTTGGAGTCTTTATTAATTTCTTACAAAATCACTTTGAAAATATCTCTTATTGCTGATTATGAAGTTAGGGTATTTGGAAATTTTTTCTAACTTTTTAACTGTACAATTTCACTAATAATGATAACCATGTAAATCACAAAGTAATTCGCAATACACTCGTTAAATGAAATTTGTATGAAAAATAGAAACGAGTGAAAACTTTAAACAAATTCCGTTATGTTTTTTAACTATGTGGGGTTTTTGTCCGTATCCCGGAAAATTGAGACGACACCAGTTTCAATCCCCAGTTAAAACCCTATCATTTCACTTATACCCTTGGTAAAGGCATGAACGTCACCACTTCTCAAACGCTCAAATAAAATATACCAAGTAAAAAAAATCTAAGAATTGAAACTTTAAATACAAGCGAAATTAAGTACGTTGCTCAAAAGACAGTAATAAATTTAAATGTTAAACAGTAATGATTTCTTTCTTACATAAATTCTCATCTCTAAGAGAATTTGTTGATTGCAAACAAAGGTTTAAGTATTTACTCATATTACAGCTGGGATTTGCAACAGGAGTTACACTTTACGATGTCGGTCAATAGAAAGGTGCGGAATAGAGCGTATAAGCGCAACAATAATTTCGGTATACCTATTGTTCAGCGAATTAAATTCAGACGAACCAAAATAACCAGCAGTAAGCAAACATATGAATATAGAAGCGTTAAACAGCGGCTTACAGAAACTTTATACCTCTTTAATGTTGATGATCAATAAGCTCAACTTCGGTGGGCATACTTAAGCTTCCTGCGGCGTAAATAAGGTCCCACTTGGTCCAAATATCCTCAGTTATTTTGTACGTCCCCATCCGGGTATTCCTAAAAATTCTATGAATAGTACCATCTTCAGGAACCCCCATATTCTTCCTGTAGATCACCAAATCATGTGCACACAAAAAAAGTTGACTTATTTAAACCTGACATAGGATTTGAATTGTTAATGTTTCTTTATTCATTGATAATGAATTTACATTTAATGATTAGGGACAAAACTACAAATTAAAAACTTATTTTGGGTCATTCGGATAGTTATTTTTATTTGTTGGCTCCGAATGAATTTGACACGTTGCTATGCTATTAACACGTAGCTATGCTATTTCTTACAAGATATATAAATTTGAGGGAATGGAATGTTGTGGCGTTCATGCTTTTCCCATGAGCATTATCGACACAAGTGTGATGGTTTCAACCTTACACTGAAATCGGGCCGCACACTGCTTGCGAGAGAGAGAGAGAGAGCTTATATACACTACTGGACAGTTTCTTACATAGGAATGAAGCCTGAAAATTTGAAAGGCAATGTGAAGCTGTGACATCAATGCTTTTCTCAGTGAAACAACAATAATAATAGAGTAATAACAATGATTATTATTATCTGAAGCAGGCATAGAAAGCCCAAACATTACAGACGAACAGGATATTAAGGGTACCGTCATATCTATGCCTTTCCCCAAGGGCATTAGTTATTTAAGTATTTTAGTCGTAGGGAGGATAAGAGATTATTGAAGGAGAAAACGAATGAATAACCCTTAAATTGTCCATAATTTCTTTTTTAAAGTAGGAGTTTTTTTTACGTATATCAAATGATTTTTTTTTTTTCTTTTTTTTGTTTTATAATAAAATGTTATAGTATGTTGTCGGAAATATTGAAATTATCAATTAAAAAAATTAACCTGCACTTCAGCAAACTTCTTTTAGGTTTTGTAAGCAAAACTTAAGGATTACCAATAGTAATTTAAAATAGTAATTTAAAAAGCCAACTCCTTATATCGAAATATTTGCATCAACTTACTCGCAGCAAATGTTGCTACCGCTTTCGGGACCAAAAGATGGAGTGGTAGGGGGGGGGGAGCTAACCACAACTACAAATATCTACTTATATCAAAAGCTAACTATAAATGATAGTCGTATTTTAGTCGTGTTTTGGGTAGCTTTAATTTAATTTCTAATTGTCCCATTAGTTAATCGACAAACATACCACTCAGAAATCTTTTAATGTTGAAAAGCACATTTAAATTACATTTAAGATTTAATGTGATTGTTTGCGAGTGTAAACATTATTTACTCTTCAATCATAGTGCACATTTCTGCCACACGTTTCTGTTATTAAAACCTTAGTTAGACACACAAACAAACGAATTCAAAAGATACTATAAACGAGAGGGGAGATAAATACACTATGAATTTCATGGTTTGTTTAAATCTGTATCTAGAGTTTACACTATAACTCTACAATGTATTTTTTTTTTAATGTGTGCCTTGGTCAGACACACAGATTCGTGTATAGGATAATATATATATATTATAAACGTTACACACCCGATTTAAAAATAAATAGACATCTTTAGGGTGTTTGATAGTGGTTAGCTTTTGTTCTAACCCTCCACCATTTGGTCCCGAAAATAGTAGTAACATTTGCTGCCAGTAAATTACGATTATTTTCCACCAAGAAGCAAATATTTCGATCCAAAGATCTTGCCTTTTTTATTACTATTCTCACATTCGTTGATGATACAATTTCAAATCCATCCATTAATTCTCACCTTAAAATTCAATATTCTAAGGCTATCGTTGGGTAATTTTGTATAATACACTAGAGATGCTATGGATAGTGTCGAAGAAATAATAATAGCAGTTAGTGTAATAAGAGGTTAAAGTTATGCAAGACGAAGAAAATAATAAACAAGGGTTTGAGTTAAAAGCTTACCGACATACGGAACTGAAAACTGCTGTTACTAATCTTGTCTAGAGCCGCTAATGGGGCAATGGTGTTGAGACTGTTGTGATACTAACGTGGTAAAGGTTGGGGAGGAGCTAGCTACTGACTGTTGTTATTATTGTGCTGATGATAGCAAGGTGGGGGGGGGGGTATAAATAGTGATGATGGTGGCTAGGGAGGGTGTCTGTGGTGGTATTAGTAGAGGGAGGTGTACTACTGGTGGTTGTGGTGACGGTAAATAGTAGTGAGGCAGTGTAGTAATAACGATGACAGGAGTAGCAATAATAATGGTGGTGAAAGGTACGTAGGAGTAGTGTTAGTGAGAAAAGTAGTAACAATGGTGGTGATAGTTAGTGGTCGTCGTTGTAGTAGTAATACTACTGTTATGTATCGATAATGATGATGGTGGCAGTGTTAGTGATAGTATTGATGAAAGTTGTAATGACGATACATATGTTGTTGGTGATAATTACAGTATTTAGTTGTATCCCTTTAAGTTTTGAGTTCAAATCCCATGTTAAACTCGGGTTTCTATTCAACCAGCTTTACCTCCACACCCTTGTGCCAGTGAGAGGACCCATCAATCATTAAATGTAACAAGCGCCGTAGAACAAGGGTTAAGTTCCCGGTAAGGCGAAACCGCGACGTTGTCTCAGTCTCCACTTGAAGCTATTTAACTTTACTTACACTGTTGATAACTTTAGGAAATGCATAAACTCCATGGTCTCCTATTTGTCCCTCTCCTTTAAAATATAGGGTTTCGTGCAGAATCAAAGCGAAACCTTTATTGAATTATCTATCTGTGGTAGGAGTGGAAGATAAAGAGCATAGTTGAAATTGTGATGATGATGATGACGATGATGATGATGACGATGACAATGACGACGATGATGATGATAACGACGATAATAATGTTAGTGGTGATGAGACAGCAGCAGTTAAAGATCGCGAAGAAGCAGCGGTGGTGAATTATCACAGAAAATGTTGACTGAAGGAAGGAAAACAAAAGGAGGGAGAGAGACAGACAGACAGAGAGCAAGAGGAAGAGAAAAGTTGTGAAAAGAGAAATAGAGAGAGAAAAGGAGATTATATGCTTCGCTGAAGAGGTCTAAGACCGAAACATGTCCGTTGCTTTAAAGCAATGAACCAAAGACAAGAACCACTCCCATTTCATCTTCTTTATTTTCCAAAAATGTCGGTTAACTTATTTTATTGGAGTCATCTTGCTTGTTGATTTTAGATCTTAAACACCCCGTAGAGGGAGTTTATATCTACTAATTGTGTGAATAATCTCAGTTAATCGAAGTTTTTCAACCCACTATATTGCATAAGTGAAACACTGCCATCTGTGTATTTAGTATGCAGAACGCTACCCTTAGGTATTTTCCCTGTTGATAGTCATAATCAGCGTTACTACATTGCCTCTATTTCTATATAAACCGACTTCTGCTTCAAGCCTTGCTCCATTTTCTCGTGTATCATTTTGTCTTACTTCGGTTATTCTTATTCTTTTTACCTCAAACCTTGCTTTTGTTTATTCTTGTTGTCGTTTTGCAGCACTTCTTCACTCCAATTCACGTCGAGTATTGACTTCTTTTGTGATAATCTTCGTCTTCTTTCTGCAGTTCGAAGTCGAGTAGTTTCTCTGTGACTGAGAACTTCTTTGTCTGTTTGACTTGCAATTAACTGTTGCATATTTGAAAAGTCGGCTCTTAACTTCCTAACACTTACACTCTCACTATTCTTCATTATTCTCACTCACATACTTCATTGTTCCTTCTCTTCTTCTCTTTCTATATCTATAGTTCCCTCTCTTTTCTCTCAATGAAAATCTTCCTTTACCTCTTCTCTTCATTTCCCAACGTCTCCTCCACTCACACACACACACACTTTGATATCATACTCGAATTTCTCTCTCTCCCTTTCTCTCTCTATCTCTATCATTTTCTCACTTTCTATAAGTGTGTTATTTTATCACTTTATCTCTCTAATTTCCCCGCTCTGTTCTTTTTTTCTTCTTTTCACCTCTCTTTTCTTTATTGCTTACGCTATCTCTTCCTCTCTCACTCTTTTTTCCATACCTCCCTATATTTCATTGACTGCTCGCCTGACTTGCTGTGTGACTGCTGATTACTTCTGTCTCTCTCTCTCTCTCTCTCTCTCTCTCTCTCTCTCTCTCTCTCTCTCTCTCTCTCTCTCTCTCCCTCC
>JAOPJM010001179.1:8222273-8230773 GCA_027124095.1 Muusoctopus leioderma | reverse complement strand
GCATATATTGATATTTCTTCTTAGTATATATATATATATATATATATATATATATATATATAAATAGGGATAAATGTACAAAAAATGAAAACAGCATTCAACACGTGTCGTGATTAAATATTTATATTAACAGTTTGTGATTACTCAAAGTTTCACAGACGCGTAAAAGCATGTCAGATCATTCAGATACTGTCGATCTAAGTGGTGAGGCTGACACGATTTCTAAAGAACGCTGATTGTCATTAGATGATATATACAATTCTTTCTTATTAGTCAGTTCAGGTCACGTGATGGAGTTAGCTGCATACTGTACAATAATGTCATAGGCTTGTTGATCATGTTTATATGCTGTTGTTGTTGTTATTTTTCTTTAGCTCAACGTTGGCCTTGATCGAGCAAACCATCAAAGCCATTTCAGCCTTGACCGTCGTATCATATATTCAAACATAGTATATCTAGGACTGCATTATCAAACGAGTTCTTTTTTCACACGGTAGGTAGTGTTTGAAGAAGACTTGACTGCTATTTTAGCAGTTCGAGCGACCATGTCGGGGCTCCATCGTTGCCTTGTATGTTAACATGTTGTCGTTGTTGCTTAGTCCAGGTCAACCTAATGGAGCAGACGTATCATCAAACACCTTCCAGCCGTGACCCTCTAGTCTTTCAGGATATATGTGACTACATTATCCAATGTGTTCTTTTTAAGACGGTTGGCTATGGTTTCATGGAGATTCGACTGCTATTTCTAACAGGTCGAGCAACTGCGTAGACGCTTCCTCTTTGGCTCGCATGTTCATATGTAATCGGTAGATGTGAGGGTTAATGCCGAGAGTTCTCAACCAATAAAAATGCGTTTCTAAGGCTACAAATGCTATAGATGGTAATTGGCCTAAATCATGTCCTCAAACAAAATATAAAAAATTATGTTATAAATTTATATTATATCAAATGAAGTATTATGAAATATATACCCCCCCCCCCTCCATCCAATAGAATAAGATAAGCAATATAGCTAAGATTAAGTTTACATATATATGTATATGTATATGTATATACATATATATATATATACATGGGTGCGTCGGGTGCGTGGTGTGAGAGCAGAAAGGCGAGCGACATTACAGGCGCGGGTGAGCGAATTTTGGATCAGGGAGAGGGGGTATCCTTGTCAACTGGAGTGTTGGACCATGAATTGAGCTTGGGCCTCGAAGTCATGGTCCTGGCTACAGAGACGGTGGAGACGGAGGAATTGTGAGTGTATGGTGTGGGTGTGGTGGGAGGAGGTGAAGTCGAGGTAGGAGTGGGAGTCAGTGGGTTTGTAAAAGATGGAGGTGGTGAGGGTAAGGGAGGTGTGGTCTATGGAGAGGGAGATATCAAGAAAGTTGATGGAGGTGTCGGATATGGAGGAGGTGAAGTCCAGGGTGGGATGGAAGGAGTTTATGAAGGAGATGAAGTGGTCCAGCTGTTCGCGGGAGAGGGGGGTAGCTCTGACGCAGTCATCGATATATCGACCATACAGTTCAGGGGTAGGGCCAATGAACTGATCAAAGATTTGGGCCTCAATATGACCGATGAATAAGTTGGTGTAGTTAGGGCCTATCTTGGTGCCCATGGCTACTCCGGAGACCTGGTGGTAAAACTCTCCCGCGAACGTGAAGCAGTTAAGAGTGAGGACCAATTCAGCTAGACGGAGAAGGGTAGAAATGCTAGGATAGGGGTTGGGGCAGCGATCTATGAAGTATTGTAAGGCAAGGAGGCCATCATTGTGGGGAATGACGGTATAGGGGGATTTGACGTCGAGAGTGAAATATAAGAAAAATTATACATACAAAATGCATGCATACTCTTTCTCTCTCTCTCTCTCCCTCTCTCGCTTCGTTGAATAAACACATGCACATGAATGATTTGACAGCACCCACTGGTATTTTTTTTCAATTTACTTTTGTAATTTTCATTTGAATATTTTTTAATTGATTCATCTTCATACTCTCATTTAGTGGACAGTGGAATATATATATTTTATCTATTTATTTATTTATTTTTGTAATTTTTTATTTCCCTCTACCATCACATGTTGTTTTTGTTATTGTTATTTTTTTTTATTTTTCAGCAACCTTAGTTTTTCACAAACTTGACCAAATATATTAGTGTGTAGTATTTCTATGAAATGTTATGATAGTTTTAGATAGAGGAATGCTGCTCTAACACATTAGAAAGAAGCTTCAACTTATTCTCTCCCTAACCATAATAATCAGCAATGCTTGCTTTATTAATTTTATTTTTCTCTAACACTTCTTTGTATACTTCTGCGTGTGGTGTGAATATATATATGTGTGTGTGTGTGTGTGTGTGTGTATATATATATGAAATATTGTATATTATATTAATTTCTAAAATATGCCCAAGGCCATATATTTGAGTGGAGCGATTGGGTGATTGAATTTCCCCAGTACTTGACTGGTACTTTATTTTATCAATCCCAGAAGGAGGAAATGCAAAGTCAGCCTCATTGGGATTTGAATTCAGAGTGTAAATTGAGGTAACTAAATACTACAAGGTATTTTGTCCATTGTTCTACCGATTCTGCCAATCCACCACCTTAATATTGTATATTAGCATCCTACCCTATCCTAATTATTAATTTATTCATCTATTTTTTCCATATATTGAAATGGAAAGTCTTCTCAAAATAGCACATTTTTAATATTGAGTTATTTCAACCACCCTCCCATGATGTGAAACCAGAACCACCACTCCAGCAACTAAACTGAAACAAAGATACACAGGCACAGGCATGGCTGTGTGGTTTAGGAGTTCGCTTTGCAACCACGTGGTTTCGAGTTCAGTCCCACTGCATGGCACCTTGGGCAAGTGTCTTCTACTATAGCCTCAGGCTGACCAATGCCTTATGCGTGAATTTGGTAGATGGAAACTGTAGAAGCCTGTCGTGTATATATATATATATATATATGTATATGTGTGTGTGTGTGTGTCTGTGTGTTTGTGTTCGTTTATCTCCTGTAACTTAGTGGTTCGGCCAATATAATAAGTACCAGACTTAAAAAATAAGTACTGGGGTCGATCTGATCAACTAAAAACCCTTCAAGGCAGTGCCCCAGCATGGCTGAAACAAGTAAAAGAATAAAAAGTTAATCGAGTTGTTAGGGGATGGGTCTTGTTGCCAACAAAGCTCAATGGTTCATATCACATTACCAGCACTCTGTTATATATCTGGTCAAGACACTTAAATCTCTGTGTTACTGGTCACCTAGCTGTAAATATGTACCATGAGGACATATAGTTTGTTACTGATACAGGCTGTCTAACTCCCAAGTGTATTGTTAGTTCATAGCACTGGTCTCACATCTTCCCAAGAGTCTAGATAAGACAGAGTAGAAAGTCTTTATCCATCTGTATCATTCCCCTGCATTTACCGTCTGAATTGCTCTGTAAAAAGTAAGTTGTCAATAGTAACCACTGCTTCATATCTGCTTTCAACATTAAAAGCACTTTACTTTTGTTTTAATCATCACCATCATCATCCTTCTCCTCCACGTCGTGTCTTTCACCATTTTTCATTGATTGCTTACAGAAGCCCCTTATACTTCTCACCTGTTTCCCTACCTTCATTCTTTTATTCGTTTTTCTTCTTTTTTTTGCTTATATATTTTTTTTTTGTTTCCACACTTGACCTGACAGGCTGTTGTTTCCTCTCAGAGTAACAAGGTAGGTAGCTACTGCGGCGCCACCACACTGACCTTCAGTCTTTGTTTATTCCTTTCCCAGTGCTTTCTTATGCTGTCCTTATGTCTCTCTTCAAACATAGTTTCCAACTTAACAGCTATAACTATCATCCCTCTATGCCTTTTTATTTGCTTCTTTTTTTTCTGTCTTTTTGCATTTCTTCTTCTATCAGTGTGTTAAATTGTAATTTTAGAAAGTATTTTTTTATACATTTTGTAATAAAAAAAATTAAAAAATGTTTAGTTCAGTTGAATAGCATCTTCATGTTGACATGAAAAGCTTTCTAAATCTGAGTAATTTGTCAAAACTTTTCTGACAAAACATATAGTGCTTAAATCATTGTTAAAAAAATTAGAATTTAAGATTAATCATTGAGTCTGTCAGTGGGAACAGGGCCGCCGAGAGTGGTGGTGGGCCTCAGGGCTGGCTCAGGAGCAGGCCCCTTAGTAGGGGTCCAAGGTCTAAGATTTTTTATGAGCCCTTGGGTGTGTACAGGCCCTGGGTGTGCACAGACCTCAGGGCACTTGCCTCTGCTAACCCCACTTCTCGTTAGGGCTGAGTGGGAACACAAAAAGTACAGTTGGGTATCACATGAACAGGGAATAAAGTTTAGAAGTACCTGATACACTGGAATAGTTAACAGCCGAAATCTGAAGGCCGTGGATTACTTAAATGGCTCATTGGAAATAGTAGATAATATCAGTGATGTAGATGACAGTCATTATTTATAGTGTAAGGGAAGTCAGTGGTAGCATAGTGGGTTGAGTTGAAGTCAATGTAAAGATTTTTAGAGAACTGTTATCTTTGTTGGAAACAATTGGTCACTCTCGCTCTCTGTATAAAATACAAACTATATGAGGCATGTGTAACATTATATGAAACAGTGGAACATGAATAAACATAGAGGATCTTTGACTGGAGAGGGAACAGTTTGTGTAATGTTAATTGGGTGTACAATATTTATATATGGGAAAGGTTAATTGTAAGTAAAAAACCATAGTCTGTATATCAAAGGTGGCTGAGGAATAGTTATATTAGTATGAACATAAAAATGTGAATGGATTAATAATAGTACATGAAAAAGAGATGAGTTGTTGTTTAGCTCCAGGTCAGCCCTAATCAAGCAGACTTATGGTCAAAGATGTTCCATCTGTGACCATCCTGTCTTTTTTCTCAGGCTTAATCTATCTAGAACTACATTGTCCAATGTATTCTCCTTTTTTTAAGATGGTAAAGTGTGGTTCGAGAGAAATTTGGCTATTTCTAGCAGGTTGAGCGACCGCATAGAAGCTCCCTGTGGTGTAAGGTGCATACCAAATAAGTAGACTGAGGAAGACTAAGCAGACATAATTATGACTAACTTTGGTGAACATATGACACTTGAAGAGATGGTATATTGTAGACTAGTCCTGTACAACACATGTAAGCATGGTAAAACAGGTATCAAAATTAGGGTGATGATGATAATGTATATGCATACAGTGGTATCACTTAGTTTAAAGACAAGAGTATACCAATGATTAAACGTTAATTATCTCTGTTTATTTAATCACAATTCAAACTATATATGAATAAAAAGAGAATTTTTTAATCTTTTAAATGATGTAAGTTTAAACATGAACATTTTAATTAGCATAATGCAATTATTGACAGTATTAATAAAGCCACAAAATTGAACATCAATTAATTTAAGAACATTTTAGAAAAAAGTATCCTAATTTTAATATTCAATACCATACTCTATCTAAGTAAGACAAAATATTAACTATTTGATTTTATCATCATAAGATCTGTTGTGATGGCTAAACGAAAAAACCATCAGAGACGCGATCGAAAATTCTCCGACAGCATAAGCTGAAATGAACTTTTTGAGCTGTAGCTACTGGAGTTGGATGCTGAGTAACTCATCATGCTGTAGTCATCTTCAATGAAACTGGTGGCTATTCTGACTATCCTCAATCAGGGTAACCATGAAACACTACTGAAAGGATAGGCTGATATATTCATTGTTTGTCAATGAAAAACAGGCAAGTGATCACCGTTTGCATTTTGAATGGCATTCAACCACATGCAGATTGGTGTCACTCCCATCAAAGATTGACTAAAACTGTTTGGGTTTATGGAATGTGTTGCACATAAATAACATACATTTCTCTGAAAAACTGACGTGCTTGCATTTAGTTCACTCAGAAGTATAAGAACTAGATGCTGTCAGATTGGTCAAAAATCTTCTGGTTGGATGAGCCCAAATTTAATTTGTTCAGCTGAGTGTACGTCTGATGTTGTACAGGAGAAGAATTTCACCCAAAGTGCATGAATCCAACAGTTAAGCATGGTGGTGACAATGTCATGGTTTGGGGCAGCATGTCTGGAAAAACAGTCAGTCTCATACATCATGAACATTACAACCTATCTGGAGATCTTAGAGAAGACTATGCTTATATATGCCAAGAGTCATTTGGGTATGTCATGGACTTTTCAGCATGACAACAGCCTGAAGTATGGATTATCAAGAAATTCATCAAAAGCAAGAAAATCCTTGGAAATGGATCGACATGAGTATTCAACCAAAAACAAATCCAGGAAATTGAGTGAATTGTATAATTATGTAGCCAAAAAATTGGAAGAAATTCCAGATAATGTGATCATCAAATTTATAGAAGTAGAAGTGATTCTGTTTTGAGTATTGGCACCATATGATTTTATTCTTGATCTTTAATGTACACATTCCATTTTGGTGAAAAAAATGTATGTGCTTTAAATGTTTTTAAACTGACGTTCATTTTTGTGGCATTAATGATACTATCAATAATTGCATTAGGGTAATTTAAAATGTTTGTGTTTAAACATACATTATTTAAAAAAGTAAAAAAATTCTCTTTTTATTCATATATAATTTGAATCATAAGTGATTAAACAAATGGAAATAATTAATGCTTAATCATTGGTATACACTTGTTTTTAAATTAAGTGATACCACTGTACATATATGTGTCAATGTGTGTGTGTATATATATATATATATATATATATAATGTGTGTGTGTGCATGTATATATATAGGTGTGTGTGTGCATGTATATATGTGTTCATGTGTGTGTGTGCGTGTATATATATGTGTGTGTGTGCATGTATATATATGTGTGTTCGTGTATTTGTGTGTGTGTGTGTATATATATGTGTGTTTGTGTATTTATATGTGTGTGTATATATTTATAAATGTATATGTGTGTTTCTGAGAGAGAGATCCTGTTTACTTTATATATGACAAACATATATCAGACTGCACATTTATTTCTAACGGTGTATTGAGCACTTTTATATTTTTGTAATACAAAACAAACAAAAACAATATATATATATATATATACACGCACACACACATATACATATATACATACACACACACACACATGCACACACAAATCAACCACACACAAATGTGCGTCTCCCTGAGAACCTTTTTTTTTGTGTGTATGCATGCATGCTTAAGATGGTGCAGTAATTTTGTTTCATTTATCAGCACTCTTCTGTTTGCATGCTGGTAACAACTATTGCATTTCATAAGAAGGAGAAAAAAAAACCAAACAAACAGAATAATAATTAAATGTTTATACAGTGAAGCTGAGAATGGAACTTACATCAGTTCATTTATTTATAACTGGCTTATATAGATAACTTCCATGTCTTCCTTGGAATTTCCAGTTTCATCACAAAATAGGTTTCTTCTTTCATTGCTGACTTTATGGCCTCAAGTCATTGATTGGACTAAATATGTATTTTATTGTTTGTAATGGGTTAGTCAGAAGGATGTACTCCAAGACTGATGAAATGGATATGGTTGGTATTCAACTTGGACATCTGTAGGTCGAGGTCTGCAGGAAAAAGCATGAGGAGGTAGGATTGGACAAAAGGGTTAGTGTGGAGCCTGGGTGGGGTGTGATACTGTATGGGTGATGAGATGAAGAGCGACATGTATGTTGGGTGGGCCTGGGTAGAAGTGGCATGCAACTAGCTAGTTGAGAGGAGCAGAGGCCTTTGTAGTAGTAATAGAATGATAGCCAAAGATAAGAGACAGCACATCTGTGGACCAGAGGTTATAGGTTGCTGGTGAGTAAGTCTGAGTCTGCCAGTCAGCCAAATGGTCTTCTTTTGGATGCAGTCTAGTATGTTTGTATGTGTGTGCAACAGCAGCACTGTCCCATATCTGGGAGCAGTATTCTGTTGTGGGTCTTAATTCAGCTTTCTAGAGAGTCAGCAATTGACTCTTTCTAACTGTAACACAGGTTTAGTTTTTGTATCCATTATTCCTATATCTAAATGATGTTTGCAGATGAAAAATAAAGAAATATCACATCTTATACTATTGTAAAAGACACATAGTTTCAGAATGAATACTAAGCCCCTATCTTATTACAAATATACACCACAATAGATATCTGGTACAGCAAAATGCCACTCTGAATAATCTTTCCCATTCTTTCTGGTTTAAATAACTAAAATATTATACAGTGGGCTCACATCTTACGCAGTCATTTGGTTCCCCAACCCACTGTGTTATTCAAAAACTGCATGTCTTCAAGACTCTTATGTATGTCAATGTTTTGGAGGAGGCATAATGTCAGGTTCTCTAGAGATTGAGAAAACTCAGGAAAAGAATGATAGCAGAAGGGGTTAGAGTTGTCTCCCTTGCATTAGATGTTACTGTTTCATGTGGAATAAAACGTTAAGAGTTTTACACCCTTTTTTAATTTCTT
>JAOPJM010001179.1:8196044-8206100 GCA_027124095.1 Muusoctopus leioderma | reverse complement strand
ATGTATATATATGTATATGTATGTATGTATATGTATGTATATATATGTATATGTATATATTTATGTATATATATATATATATATATGTATATATATTATGGTTTTAAATACTTGTAGAGCAGTCAAAGAACTTTTTGCATTTGTTAGTTGTGAACAACAATCGAGACTCTCCTGAATTACTGCTTTCAGACTTTGGCACTGATTTAGAAAAAAACAAAAATCGATCCCATGTAGACATATTTATTCATTTAATTTTTGATCAATGCCTAAACCTATCTTGTCCATACAACAATCCTTCGAATTAAAATTGCATACTGCTTTGTGAACTAAAAATGTTCGATCTTCAGAATAGCCACCTCTCTCATTTTTACATATTTTTCTTTCACTAGTATTTGCAAATAAACTAAACATTTTAAATTGCTATTTTTAAAAAAATACAAAGTAATTATTTGTTTTATTTGGATATTTTTTTTTGTTATTCAGATGTTCAGTGGAATATTTATCTTGATCTTTTATTTTTATTTTTTTTTATTCATAAATTAATTTTTAAAAAAGAAATGAAAATTCTCAATGGAACACTGCAATGTTTTAGATATTATCTCATTTCTCTTAGAACAAATAAATACCTTGCTTGGCTGCATATAAAGCTTCTAACAACGTTAATTATTTTAAGATAATGACCTATTTGACACCAATGTCATGTGCTCATAAATTTTTACAGGCATTGCATTGCGTTTTTATAAATGATAGAGGAGTTAATGAGGGTGCCTCTACATGGTCACTCATCCTGCTCGGAATAGCAACGAAATTTCCCACAAATCATATCCTACCATCTTAAATAAAGGATGGTTACATTAGATAATATAGTCCTTGTTGTATGAAGGATGATCCGCCTTACCTTAGTTCCTGCCTCCTGGTAGCGTAGCAGCTTCTGTCCTCTTGCGTAGCGTATCGTCTTTCGGTTCACGACTCTCTGTAGTCCTCGCAGCTCGACTCCCACGTGCGTTGTCATCGTCGCTGCCCCGCTTCCGGTTTTCGGGCCCCACTTCCTGTCTCCTGACGTCACCTCCCCTCCAACTTCCGGTTCCATACCACAGTCCTAGTTACCCCGAAAAGGATGAGATGGTCATGGGTGGAATGATTTTGATCATATGCCTGCTGGATCAGGGCTGGTCTGGGCTAAACAACAACAGCAGACTCTTTCTTGCATGACATGATTCTGTCTGTAATGGAAATGTTCCAACAGGTTGTTTCTGCAAACATTATTGTGAACCAAGCATTGCAGGTATCTCCTATTATTAAACCCTAACCTACAGTAAGATCCACTTCCGTCTTTGTTTTGCCAAAATTTGATTAGCTGATATTATTGGAGGTATCTCCCTTGTTGATTGTTGTTGTTTTTTATTTTTAAACATCCCCAGAGGGAGTTTTTTGTCTACTAATTGCATGGATAATCTCAGCTAATTGAAGTTTTTCAACTCCCTATATTGTATATGTGAGACCCTACCATAGGTTACCTATGAGATGTTGTCCCCCCTCCCTCCCATCTCTTAGCAAGGCAAAATATGTCAGATCAGTGGGTTGAACACTCAGACGACGACTATTGCACCATTGGTCAAGGTATCTCTTTGAATTATTGTATGACTAGCTAATAAATAGATGCCACATAATCCAAGTCATACAAATGTCCAAATTTTCAGAACTATACAAACCACTCCCGTATGGAAAAACAGATATAAAGTGGTATCATATGCTATGCTTAGCACTATCTCTGGTGTCTATATTTTAAAAACTAAAGCAATTTTTGTGACACAAGTAACCACTTTCAACCTGGAATGTAATTACATTGTTTATGGAATTGCAGACTTTGTTGATAAATGGATTCTTTCTATAAATGAAGTTTCATTTCTGTATGATGCTACACTAAGAATGTTAAGCACTACATAGAAATTCTCTCTCTGGCTTAAGGACAATGATAATGGTAGGTATGCATTGGTAGTGGTAATTTCCGTAAGATTAACAATCAGCTGCTCAGGCAAATCAGAATCTCATTTCTTCTTACTCTACATCTATCCTCCTTCTAGTATGATGTACAATGAATACTTTAACAAAAAAATCAGATCTCTAATTCAGTAATTTCAAAACAAGAATTTACTGACTTCACAAGGCTTCAAATTCATAAGAAAAGAGGGAAATAAGATTGTGTTTGCTCTGATCAGCAAGAAATAATTTCAACTATTCATATACTTTCTTAATCACTCAACCTTTTAAGTGTGACATGGTAAATAAATCTATTGTGTTTGAAACAGATTCTAACTTCCTTTGAAGGTATATGTGATATTTAAGAATTTCTTCTTTTTAGGTTTTATATATATCCATGATATATGTAATTAATATAAGATGATATTAGACATTATAAGCACCAATTTGAGACAATAAAGAGAAACAGGCCCATGTCTCAAGTTGTCCAATTTCACTTTATATTGAAAGTCTGTAGCAGTTAATTCATTCATAATAGTTAATATAATTTATAATATACACCAATTATAATATATAAATTTATATATAAAACCTAAAAAAAAAAAGCATGGCTGTGTGGTTCACTTTGCAACCACATGGTTCTGGGTTTCATCCAACTGCATAGCATATTGGGTAAGTGTTTTATACCATAGTTTCAAGTTGCCCAAAACATTGAGTAAAATTGGATAGACGGAAGTCGGTCAAATGTATATACATAATGTGTGTGTATCAGTGAGGGGAATCGGTGCATTCAACAAAAATACTTTGGTATTTCGTTCCATCCTGATTACCTCTTTACAATCAGGTCGACTTTGCTTTTCACCCCTTACAAGTTTGATAAAATAAGTACCAGACAAGATACTTGGGATTGATATAATTCAGTAAAAACACTTGAAGGAGTTGTCCTAGCATAGCCACAGTCCAATGATGTGAAACCAGTAAAACAATACAAAAAGTAGCAATTTTTCTTCATTTATATTTACATTTACTGTTTTGGTGGGTGGATCATGATGGTAGGATATCATGTGTATGGTAGGATATCATGTGTATGGTAGGATATCATGTGTATGGTAGGATAGCATGTGTATGCCTATCCTAAGTCTATAAAATATCCATTCAAATGTTGCTGTGAACATTTATAATGTCTCGTTCCATTTTTAAGACAGTAGGTGTGATTCAAGGGAGATTTGGTTGCTATTTCTAGCATATCAAACAACCACGTAGAGACTCTTTCATTGGCTCATGAGTTTATATGCTCTCTATTTACAGTTAGATGAGATGGGTCATTCTGAGATCTTTTCCAAGGAGATGACATAGTGCCAGTAACAGGAGGCAGTCATCAGCCTTTTTAGCCAGTAGGCACCAGAATGGCTTAGAAGAACAACAAAAATCATCAAAGGAATTGAATAAACAAAGAAATATATGTGGAAATAAGAAGAAATAAAAGCAGTGTTAAAATGCCTTGTACTCACATGATGTGCTCATTAGAGATAGTGAAGTGGGCAAGGACAGAATCACATAATCACTAAATCAATCACCCTATTGATTTGATACTGAATGGGAAAACATGTTACATTTCATTTAAATACCATAAATATGTCTAATATAGGCACAAGGCCAGAAATTTAGAGGGAGGGGTTAGTTGATTAAATCAACCTAGTACTTTATTTTATTGACCCTGGAGGCATGAAAGGCAAAGCTGACTTTGAACTCATAATGTAAAGATTCGGAATAAATACTGCAACGCATTTTGTCTGAGGCTCTAACGGTTCTGCCAATCCACCGCCTTCAAATACCATAAATAATAGAGTAAGTAAACAAATAATATTTTAAGTAGCTTATTAACTGACAAACTATAACACAATTTGTATATTGGCATTACACATATGTGAAACGCGTTTTCTTCAATATCTTAAATATAACAATGAAACAAAAGAAAAAACTCATTAAATCAGTCATTTATTGTAGTTTGCCTGTGACTTTTCCTGGATTCGATTTGATTAGCTGTAGTTTTGTTGTAGGTGTATGAGGTCATAAGATTTTATAGGCCTAAAAAAAAAAAAAAAAAAAAATTTAGAAGTTGAAAGTTCTAGGTAAGGAGTGGCTGTATGAGATATCATGAGGTAACAATTTACTGACAATAAAAATGAGTCAGAAAAGGCAAGCACACTTTCTCAACTACACACTACAACAGGAAATACTAGTATTTCCCTGTAAACATTTTTGAGGCAACCCAAAACACTCATGGCATTACCGTGGGTGATTGCCAGGTTGAGGCACTGGAACAGCAAAACACCCTCACGAGCATCACTAGATACTTTGGTAAGACGAGATGCCAACAATAAAAAAAATGTTGTAAGTGGCCCGGATCCCCAAACGTCTCAAATGTCATAGGTTGTAAAATGTAATTCACCAACAAATTACCGTATTTCAGTATCTTATTCCATTCAGCTAAGGGCGCAGTAACCCCCACTTCCACCGCAGCATTACAGATGATCACGGGGCGAAAGTCGCTCACAGTGGCATCCCATATGAGACATCTACCTCTACCCAAAGGGCAGAGAATAAGCTCATCAGGCTTCTTCCCATCGTCCCTAGACAATCCACTGGGTCCAGAATTCAGAGGATATACACTCTGGCTAGGGCTCGTTTTATAATTAAGTTTATATCAGTGTGGCGAGCAAAGCAACTCGTATTCAGTTGACATGACACTCCATGAAGACCTCTGGAATTGAGGGCCTTGCCACATTGATACCTTATACCTCCACATACATCAGCCCTGACTCTGAGAGCAATGAAGATGCAAGCCACTGATATTCAGAAGTAAATCACCAGAAGATTTAGCACTCGCAGAAAGTAAGTAGCACCTTGAATATTGATCAGATTGATCAAAAAGAGTCGAAAAAATGTTTTTACTGTAAATTGTCCCAAATTCTCTGAATAGATATATCCTACTCTGGAACTAATAAACCATGCCCCCTTTACAGTAGTAAAGCTTCATCCCCCCCACCCCACCCCGTTGGAACTAGTCCACGTTGAAAAGGAGGGGATGTTGCCCACCAGAGAAGAGCAAGCATGAACAGAAGAAAAGAAGCAGGAGAGAGATAACGAGCATTTACGTAAACCTCGAACCCTGAATCGTTTGTTCAATGCATCCTGGTCAAGGGATTCTGAAGCAAGTTTAACATTAACCACATTTTCGAGTATCTCACAAATTAAGTCATCAAAAAGTTGCTGGGACGGTGAAAATCTGAATGAGGGACTAACCCTAAGAATGTAAACTAACTTAGGGATCGACAAATAATTTTTAAGAACAAAAAGAAACCTTGATGAGGCTCTCGATTACATCGATGTTTCTCATTGTAAATCTTTCGTAAAAAATTTCGAAACTCGATTTACAAAGTGCGTATTGAAGACGAGATATTAGCCGTATCTTCTGATGCAAGCCAAATATATCAACTACTTTTGATTCATCATCATATCTATTTCACTCGATTTAGGGTGTTGATACCTTTATGTCCTTCCCTACAGTCAATAGGGCAATTCGCTTATTCATAAATGTATCTCTAATTATGAAATTTTAAACAATTGGTTCTATCTTAATTGCCTTAGATATTTATCTGATTGACTGATCAATACTGAGAACTTATTGATTGATTGATTTCAATTCGAGCTTGAGTGGGGAAAGGTAATGCGTCTGTACGGGTATGGATGATAATCTGAAGAAACCGACGAATGAAATATTAAAGGGACGTCACTCAGAGTATTTTCAAAATTGAATTTTGTAATTTTACCTGTATTTAGAATAATCTTATATATCAAACATTCTGTTCTCATGCATTTTAAATTTTGTTTATTTATTATAACTGGTAAGCTAGTGATGGTCTGTGTCTGCATAAACCCCAATCTCTTGAGAACTACTTAACAACTACCCAATATAACGCTTGCAAAACTTGAAACTTGACATTAACTGCACTGTTAAGGAAAGGAAACGTAAAATAATGTAGTCTTACCTACCCTCTAAAAAGACTAGGTGTTCATGACTGGAATGTCTTTGATCGTAAGTCTGTGCAATCAGAGTTGACCTAGGCTAAGCAACAATTTCTGATATAATTATAACTAGATCGATAATAATTCTCCGTTATTTTTCATCTATTGCTATTATCATTGTTGTTATAGAAGGTTAGGTTCTTTGGATCTGCTTGTGCAACATTCCTAGCAATAAAGTCACTTAATTATCTTGAATCTTTCCTTTAACGGTATTCAGAAAACGTATAGGTAATTTTTTTTTACCCCTGAAAGGAATATGAAAAGATTGCAAGTGAAAGGTGTCAACGTCTCAACGAAGGTGAAAGGAAATAGTCATATTTCATTTAAATACTATAAATAAGTTACAAATGATATTTTGGTCGTTTATTAACTGACAATACATGACTTCTACATCACCTTGTATGTGTATATATATATATACAAACACACGGGTATATGTGTGTGCTGTAACTTTTTTCCTGGATACTCAACCAACAATTATTTTACGAGCCAATGAGGGAGACTTTAAGTGGTCGCTCGACATGCTAGAAATAGCAGCCAAATCTCCCTCAAACCACTTCCTACCGTCTTAAGAAAGGAGGACTGTATTGGATAATGTAGTCCTAGATTATACCATGTTTGAAAATAAGATGAAATGGTCATAATTGGAACGCCTTTGATCATAGGTCTGCAACAATCATTATTTTATTTCCACTACTTGGAATCTCATAAGTGTTAGGTTTAGAATTTCCTTTTTTATTTTAAGAGGATTAGTCGAATGTTGTTGGTTAGACAAACCGGCAGGGTTGTATTTCATGTGATGCAGTTTCTTTTGAAAAACGGATGTCATCAAATAAAATGTGGAAGATAGTGATTCATCGGTGATTTTTAAAAAGAAAATAATTGCAAATGACACTAAATTTCTACTATATTGTTTATTGTTTTTCGTTTTGTTTAAACTAAATATAGAATAGTTTGTACGGGTATTCGAGCACTTGTTAATATTTACCTACGTATTTCTCTTTACTTTCGTTACTTCATCATCCGGTAATGTGTGTATACACAAAAGCAAACTTAAACATACAAGAAAACATCGTCGTAACTACATAGTTTGACGGGTTAAATTTATACAGGAGCGGCGAAAGCTTTCGATAGGTTAAATGCTCTAACCTTTAATGTACACACGCGACTAGATAGTCGGTTAAGAACCAAAATTTGTCTTTGTACGATGTTTCCTTCTAATTTTTCCATGTTTTTCCTTAACATTTACTTCGTCTTCCTCGAAGTTGTCCTGATATTTTGCATGTACGCTATCATCCTAGGAGTCCAAAGCCCAGTTCAGTAAGCTTGTAATCTTTTTCTTTAAATTGCTTTTTATAAACATTTTAGATGGTTTCGTATTAGTTTAACTTTACACATTACTTGGAAATGTGTGCAGATAAGTTGTACATATACACATGTTCAACTCCTGTAAGGAAAGTTGTCAAATGTCATTTGTTGTTGTTTAGACCCAAGTTAACCGTGATCGAGCAGACCTATGATCAAAGGTGTTCCAGCCGTAACTATCGCATCTTTCAAAATTAGGACTTCATTATCGAATGTACCCCATTCTTTTGAAGATGGTAGGTTGTCGTTTCTGAGAGATTTGGTTGCTATTTCTAGCAGGTCGGACGACTACATAGAAGGTTCATCTTAATAAGTACCCATTTTTTTTAATGGCTTAAGTCAAAGGAAGAAGGGTAGAGCTCATGATCCTTTTCAGGACCTCCAAGACTGGTGGGAGGAAGGGGTGAAGTTATCCTCAAACCGGAGACCCGGCCCGAATGCTTGCAACAGACTGCACTCCGCCAAAGGCACCCGGGGAACAGGTGGTGGTGTTAAACAGGGCAACGGATTGAGTTTATCACCTCAGAAATAATAGGAATAAAATATTCTGGACGATTATAAACTTTGAAACAAAATAAAATAAAATAGAAACATTTCAATATGCCAAAGGATATAAATAATATGACAATAGTTACTTTCACTCCTCTTATATTTTAACAACTTTGTTTGGATGAGGAAGCGGAATTAAAGAAAACATAACTCATGCCAGAGCATTTGTCAAATCTCATGAGCAGTGTAAAGGTAACAAGTGCTAGGGTGGGGGGAAAAACATTGACAGAAGTAGTGGAGTGTATCCAAATGCAACGTGTGTTGCTGATCCTATATTACACTAACTTCCGGGTTCAGAGGGATGAAACCGTAGATTTTCACAAGGGAGTAGTTGGCGGATGTTAGTAATGCGCAGACGTGTATTGTGTTTTTAGTAGCAAAGCATAATAGTACGAGATAGAGAAAGCATTAATGAGAAAGAAGGGGAGAGAAATACGAAGATAGATTGAGGGAAATTGAGAGAGAGGGGAAGAGAGAGAGAGTTGAAGCCAGTATGGCGACTGCCGATCGCGGAGTACCTCCCCCCAAAACATTTCAGTACAAACAATGGGAAAAAATGGGTGAGACGACTGTCAAAGATGCTGACTTGGTTCGAGAAGAAGCCATCAAGGCGCATCACGATCACCTTATTACGGAAATCGAATCTGCCGACGGTCCACTGGCTACCACTCTCAGGTAAACTTTTTAACGTCATAGCATAAACCCAAGCCAAACTTTACTTCCCACTAGACAACAATTTTTATCCTTTGCCGAAAGTTATCTGTGAATAGTAATAATTATAATCATAGTAATAAAATCATTTCAGAAAACAATGAACTTCATTTATTTTCCGTAGATAAATTCTTATTTCTAACTTTACCTTTTAATTGACGTTTTTATATTAATTAATACCTATGTAAAACATGCCAAATAGCACCTTCATAACGAAGAGAGACACACCACTTCTTGTTTCTAGTTTGTCTATCTATTCATTCCTTGGCTGTCATTTCACCTGTAAACACTTTACAACATAACAAGATAAACATTTTGAAAGTGTCATCCACTCTTATTAACTTCGAAATTGTGTGGTGACATTCGCATACTTTACCTCCTCTCTCCTACAGTACTTTACATGTATGTATAAGCTATACATGTAAAATCCCTAGTGTTGCATGTCCCAAAATTACCAAATTATGTATCTGTTAGATGTGGTTGCAATATCGGTTTAGGGGTTTAGATGTGGTTGCAATATCGGTTTGTGGGGTTTAGGGTCCAGAAAATTGCGGAATAGTTCTCAGTAGTATTATGTATATGTTTGTATGTACTAATGCTCTAGCATGGCCATAACCGAATGGCTGAAACCAATAAAAGTATATATGTATATATATATATATGTGTGTGTGTGTGTGTGTGTTGTGTGCGCGCGCGGTCAGGATTCTGTAATTTCCTTGTCATTGAAAGTTTTTCTTCGATGTTTCCTTCCATAAAAATAAACAATCCCTTTAGTAATAATTTTTATTTTACTAACATTCGCGTTGGTTTTGACGTATTAGTTTGCAAACATATCTTCGCAGACAGTCTTCTATGACAAAATCAGCTTATTTATTAGGAAAATATGGGTTAACTATGAATCGTTTTTTTTTTCTTTCTTAATATGACTACGAAAGAACTTGACTTTTTCGGTTACAGAATTCCAGTACCATCAGATTTTGACGTAGTCTGTCAAAAACCCTCACGCAATGTCTATACATTTTCTGGGTTCTTTAAACCGTTCTCGTTTCTTTGACACATTTTCCTCTGTACCTCTTTCTCATATATATATATGTATATATATATATGTATATATATGTATATATATGTGTATATACATATATCTATATATATATATATATATATCTATCTATCTATACATATATCTATATATATATATATATCTATCTATACATATATCTATATATATATATATATCTATCTATATATATATATATCTATCTATCTATATATGTATGTATATATATATGTATGTATATATATATGTATGTATGTATATATATATGTATGTATGTATATATATATGTATGTATGTATATATAT
>JAOPJM010001179.1:8049082-8060740 GCA_027124095.1 Muusoctopus leioderma | reverse complement strand
TGCAAAACTACATCTGTGTAGAGAAATTTAATAATATTCAACCGTTATTAAAATAGTTAGAAATGCGTCGGTCAAACAGACTAGATCCCATTTTACGACCTTAAACTGCATTTTAACCGAATAAAAGTTATCTGACAACAATTGGACTTGAAAATATTACGCAGCTACATTATATTGATTTATAAGCATTTAACATCGACATGTTAAATGAAGCAAGAATGGCTTGTTTTATATTATTAAGATTCAATTACTCAAAAATTTGCATTGTGGTACATCATTGACAACGACCATTCTTCAGTACCAAACTAATTATAATTAATACTGTTTAGAAAATAAACATTATTAGCAATTATAATAATATAATGCACCCGATGGGGTCTGCGTACAAAATTATAATATAATCAAATGATTGATGTGATTATCGTAGATTAAGAAAGAGCATGATACTAAGGGAGATCATTCTTTCAGGCACGTTGTTTTCTTTTTATGAAACAAATAACAATTTCCGAAGAAATATTGTTACTTACGATCTTTTTCTTTTTCTGTAAATTTTAGTAGTTTTGGAAAGAAAGCGGAAATTAAATAGTCCAAATGTAGGTATCGAATAAGATAATCTTAAGGAGAAATCGTTTAAAGAATAGGAAATTATAAAATACATGTGTACGTTCTCGTGTCAGTAAAGTTATGGCAAAACAATAGAGAACTAATTTTATTACGGGCGTTTCTTTTATTTGAATATACTTTAATTTTATTTTTTAAGTGCTAAAATAGAATTTAACCTACTATTCAATTTTATTACTCATACAAATTTGACTGCGAGGATAAGGTAATGGATTAATGATTATAATATTGGTCATGAGTTCAAACCTTACTACTCATTCTTCAGTCATTGTGGTGTTCTCCTTAGCAAAGCCCCTAATTCAGCCATAGTGACAGCAATCAGGTGCTACTCTCTAGGAAGGGCATAACTGTAAAACATTCTCACCAATAAATAAACCATTTACCCATGTAATCATGGAAAAAATGTGTGTAAAACAGAAAGATTAAAAATGATTAAAAATTTAAATAATCATGTACACACACAGATATAAGTACCAGGGCCGGGTTTAAACATAAGCTCAACGAGCTACAGCTTAGGGCCTCACAATAATTAAAAAGCATATATATATTTTCAATTTTTGTGAGACTTTCTGGTGTAATTTTTTAACAAGGGGCCTCCAAGCTTTATATAGCTTAGGGCCTAAGTCTAAACCCAGCACTGATAAGTACATACATATATACATACACACACTTCACATGCAAATAATTATATATACCCATGAATGTATGCACATGCACACATTATATATATAATACATGCACACATTATATATATAATATATAATGTATGTATATATGTGTGTGTGTATATATATATATATATATATATATTTATTTGCTTATTGACTGAAAGAAAAACAAATGAAAGAAAATAACAAAAATAAACAAAAAAAACAGTTTTGAATTGTAAGTGTAGCAAAATAACCTCCTTTTATTTATAAAGGAGTATTTTTTTTGTTTCTTTTTTTTAAGAGGGGAGATATACAAAAAGTATACAAACTTCAAATTTGTTTTACTACAAATTTATGATAATGTTGAGAGGAAAGTAAAATATCCTCTGGGTTAACAAATAGTACATGACTAATACCATTTCTCCAATGAAAGAGCAACATTCCACAAAGTTCATTAATATTATCATCATCATCATTGATAACTGTTGTTTCAGGCGGACGGGGGTAGGGGAAAACATCATTCAGTGAAGGAAACAGAGCAAATGGCACAGGTACCAGTTATCTTTTATGCATTATACACACACACACATCTAGAGCAAAAAACTTACATGATGCACACAATCACCATTTGTGGTTATATATATATAGATGTTATACATACAAATATGTGCGTGTGTGTGTATATATATATATATGTGTATATATATATATATACACACACACTCATATATATACATGTATATATTTATATATACATAGAAATGTATATATTTATATACATATATAGATATGTATGTATATACAGTTTATTTATATATATATATATATATATATAGATGTATATATATATATATATATATTTATATATGCATACATACATATGTATATATCTATACATACATAAGTATATATCTATACATACGTAAGTATATATCTATACATACGTAAGTATATATCTATACATACGTAAGTATATATCTATACATACATAAGTATATATCTATACATACATAAGTATATATCTATACATACATAAGTATATATCTATATATATATTATAATTATGTATTACATTAAGATAAATGTAATACATAATTATAAAAATATTATTCTCGACGTCAAAAGCCATCTTGAGTCCTTTAATTGAGAGTGGCTTCTAGTTTACTACTAGCCCTTCAAATATATATATATATATATACACACACACAGATATATATATATATACACACACACACATATATATATATACATTTATATATATATTTGTGTATGTATATGTGTGTGTATGTGTATATGTATATACGTATTTATATAGGAGTGTATATGTGTATCTATGTATATGTATGTATATATATATATATGCAGCTTGTTTAAAAACAGTATATTGAAGGATTTCAGGTGGAAAACAGTGATTTTTCGAGAGAGTTTGAATAAAATGTAAAACAAATAAATGTAATATATCACACTGATAAAGTGGTGGGACATTTTTTTCTCTCTTAATATTGAAAATTTAAACTTTTAACATTTGTAATGAAATGGCTTTTTAAATAAAAAAAGAAAATATAAATAAAAATCTCTTCCTTTGTAAATTACACAATATGATATTTCATAAAATGTATTATCAAAGTACATTGGCTTTATATACACTTAGAATAGTTAGAGAAGTTACGACTTAGTTAGAGAAGTTACGACTTATTTATTAATGTTAAGTCTCTGAATTTTCCGTATCATTAGCAATAACACTAATTACTTTCATGCATTAAGAGATGCTTTTTTGTTTGCCTTTTTTTAAAATTAACTTTTGCCAAATTATGAAGAAGATTTTACAAATGACAGTTGTTAACCATCTGAAGCAACGAAAAGAAATTTGAACCAACAAGATACTCTACACCAGTCATGGGCTACCTGCATGCGACCCTTTTGACTTTCTCTATGGCACACTTAATTTCATGATTATACCAGCATAATAGCTTTTTACTAAAATTTTCCAGTGTTATACCCTAAAATAGTCAGACTAAACCACATACAACAATTAAATATGATGTTTGTTAAATTTTTCTTTTATTGGTGTGGCCTGATTCATGAGCAGTATCTCATGTGGTCCACTAGTCAAAAAAGGTTGCCTATGCCTGCCCTACGCATTTGCTCAACCTGCTAAAAGAAGCAGCCAAATCTATCAAATCACATTCTATTGTCTTAAAAAAGAAAAAAGATGTGTTGGCTACAGTTAAAACGTCGTTGATCATAGGTCTGCTCAATTAAGACTGACCTGGGGCTAAACAACAACAACCAAAAGAAGCTGGAAACTACCTAGTCTGTGGTCTCAATTACAATAATAAAAAAATTTGTTGCTTCCCAACAGCAAGATCAATTCATTTAATATTTTAAAAAAGTTAGACTACAGATGTCAGGTAACAGATTTTCAGATAGAACTTGAACTTTACATATAGGAAAATAATGATGATGATGATAATAATAATAAATTAGCATCTCAGGCATGATCCTAAGAGAAGAAATGGACAATGTATAGATAGCGGAGTCAATTCAGGCACTAGATTATTTAAAAAACTGGACTTTAGAATAAATTTAATTAGCAGATAGATTATAAAATGTGAGAGAACATTGAAGTACTAACATAATATAACAAAACAACGATACCTTAAAGTGTAACCATTGAAACTCAGTCATCATTCATTATAAAACCCCAGCTGCTTACTTGATAGAGGTTTTTCTTGTCAATTAATGAATGAATGAAAGAGTTAATTAATTCCCATCAACTCCACTACCACCATACAATTTACTATATGTATTTCTTCAACTGCAAATTGGTTATTTTTATTCCCATTGCATACATAAGCACACAAATTAAAATATTATTCTACCTTGGATTACATATGTCACAAAAGTAAATATAAAATCCTTACTACTCTGATTGCCTCTCTTTTTGCTATGACTTGTGGGGTTAAAAGTCACCATTTGTCAGACATTTTATATCAGGAATGCAGTAAACTATGAACCCTTTTTTTCTAGAGCAGAATAATTTAGGTGTGTATAAATATAATTGCAGCTACAAAAATTTTGTCATTTTTCTATAAATATTCAGACTTAACGATATAACTTTCACACAAAAAAATGATGTACATTCAAGTAAGTCGATGTCAGGATCTTCTTACTTGTACACTATTTTATTAATCCAGGAAGAGTGAAAAACTAAATAGATGCCAACATGATTTGAACTCAGAACAATGAGACATCAAACTAAATAGAAAACATCTAGGCTGACTCACTACTGTCTGCACCAACATTAATCCTTCCCAATTAAAAAGCATCACATATTTAAGAGATGACCACACATCAATAAAAACAGTCTTCAACATCACAATGAGTGTAAGATTTTTATTCTAAGCTGAGTGACACTTCTATCAGGGAGTAAAGATGGGGTTATATACTAACTATTGCCCAATGACATGTTTCATATTGCCATACAAGGTATACACACCCATATTTGGACAGCAAACAGCCAGGCACTTGAATCAACAGAACTTATTGCATAAATAACAGATACTGCATGCAGGGTGGTGGTGATGATGGTAAAGTTTAGCTTCTCATCAACAAGAAAATAAATGACATCACTTGTGACCTAAAGCAACTGATGCTATTAAAAATATGAATACTTAACAAAAAAACTTTTAATATCATGGCATATCAATGACTATTTCCTGTATATAGGCTACATGAGAAGACAATTGACTAACTAAAGATAATCATGCAAAACTGGATCACAAAATTTACACACTTAAAATGAATCATATCCAATACCAAGATTCCTAGAGTACTCCATATCACCCATCTTTCCTAGCTGCCTCCACTCAGCATTTTGTTGAATGCTTCCATAGCTGACTTTAAAAAAAAAGCCAAAAAGTTAATCATTTGTTCTACTTAGAAGCCTTGAAATACTATTTTGAATAAGACATTGAAAGAACTCTTAGCTATATTTTATGAATTCAGCCTGGACATGGCTGTACAGTTTGCACTTCACAAATGTACCAAGACATCAGTTTAAAAAACAAAATAAACAGTAAATAAGAGAAGGTAGCTGCATCAGTAAAGAGAGGAAGAGAATGTTCACACCAGTACACTGGAACAAGTGGAATTGATAAAGAACAAACTGAAAACAGAATTATAGAATGCTGACACAGAAATGAGCTCCTATAACAAAAGTGGATCGTGAGCATCACTATTGAAACTGGAAGACAAGAAAACTGCTAACAATGCACCTCCCTAAACAAAATGCCTAATATATTCAGAAATGAAAGGATAGCTTTAGACAGATGCATATTTTGGCATCACTGAGTACAGAATATTCTCCTTCAAAACCCAAAGAAATTGACTCCTAAAAACTGTTCAGGAGTAAGGAAGGCTAAAAAAAAAACCAGTTAATATCTTTCTGTTTGCTGCTAGGACTAGTTTGTATTAGCAGCTAAGACAAATTTAACTTAGAGGATCCGCCTAAAAATATCACACCCATCACAGTAAGTAAAATGATTTATAAATAAATGAAACATCAAATTTGAGATTACATTAGACAAATGCTGCTTGATAATAAAGTCAATACTTATGATCTATTAATCAGCCAGGAAGTTATAAACTCCAGCATAATTAATGACTCTCATCCCTATTATGCATTCTACCCTAGCTCATGGTATCTGAAAATAAAAACTAACAACAACCAAACACAACAGCTATACAGACTCAATCCCTAAAATTATGAACTGTTTCCAATTTCTGACATTACAAACAAAAGTACTGAGAACAATCAAACTCTTGGGACATATACCCCAAAACTGCGGGGACCGCAAAACAGAGCTAAAAATTAGAATCTGAAGGCATCAGGATAGCTGGTCAAAAGCAAGCTGTAGCCACATATTGGCAAAAATTAATGAAAAGAGATATCAATACTAAATGTTAGGTAAAAACAGAGTTTCATGAAACTATCAAACACTGTCCTTGCTAAGACAGAATATATTTAACCCTTTTGATACTAACCCACCTGAAACTGTCCCTAGTTTTATGAGAAGAAAAAAAACCCATTTGTTTTAAAGTGTTTATATTTAAATTTAAACCTTCCATTATAATTGTATGTAAGAACTTTTTGTTAAGGTATATTCCAAACACCAACTTAATAACAAGAAAGTCAGTTATTTAATTAAATCCCTCCAAATTCTTGATTATTTTCAAAAATTAATTGAAAATCCTAGGAAATGTATTTCATTAGAAATATGGTAACAAAAGGGTTAACAGAATAACAAAATAGCCCAATATTTGCAGTATGACACGTGTCAACAACAAATATAATCAAACATCATTCACTATGATCGCCAAAAACCAGAACCACCATCTTATAGGAAGCCCAGTAAATACAATATCCAACTCACTTGAAATTGGGCAGTGGATTGGCAGAATTATTAGAGCGTCAGACAAAATGCCTTGCGGTATTTGTTCTGGCTCTTTATGTTCTGAGTTCAAATTCCACCAAGGTCAACTTTGCCTTTCATTCTTCCAGGGCCAATAAAATAAAGTACCAGCCAATACTGGGGTTGATTTAATCAACTAACCCCTTTTACCAAATTTCTGGCCTTGTACCTATGTTAGAAATAATTATTAAAGACATTACTTATAGACCAATATATACAAGTGCACAGAGTATAACAGTTTGTAAAGCTGAACAAGTACAAGAACTTCAGATCAAAATTAGCATGATGTGGGACATGAAGACTAAAATAGTAGCAGACATTAATGCTCTTGGGAAAAATCAAAACAAATTGGTGACAACAGGGAATATAAGTATATGCACATACAGTGTGTCTGTAAATGCACATTATTAGGAAGTATATATATATTTGGATATACATTTAGTAAAAACAGAATGGAGAAATTTGAGCAAAAGGAATGTGATGGAATCAGCTTCAAAATATTCCTATTGGACTGGAGCAAGATACTTCTGTAGAGTGTCTTGCTCGGAGTACAATAGAAATAATAGACAAGAAATACAATAGCACCTATCATTTGCTGCTGCACAAAACAAAGGAAGCACCAACTGATATGGCTATAACAATTGCCCACTTGTTTGAATTCAACAGATATCATAACAAATGAACCCATAGGCTAATTAAATAAGTGTTAAATATAAAGTGGACAACAATGAAGACTTCCACGAGTCTCAAAAATTATCGCCTCACCATCACCAGTCCCTTTGCAAAGATGATATCCATTAAATAATCTTTAGTGAATGTAGATTCCTCCTGTACTAAACACTATAGTTTTGCTAAGTCATACCTTCACCTAGGGCATTGGTGGCATGAGTGAAGTGCAACTAAGAATTGAAACTGGGTCACTGTCTTGATTTGCAAGGGGGTTTACCTTCTCGCTCAATGACACTGACCATATTATATCCTAATAGTTGCAGTCTTATAACATACAAAGTTTCAGATTTACAGCAAGTAGTAAAAAAAGATGAATATCAAATACATTGGCAACATAAATGAAGTATAATGGTTATAACTATAAAGACTGGACTTATCGGACTTACTCTGTTCAACCTCCAACAATCACTGCTTATATCCTAATATTAATTTATTACAAATGAAATGAAATGAGATTATGTGAATATTCAAATATCTACACCTTTTACAAGGATATATATTAGTGTCATATGTAAGGAGAAAATGTTACAATTAGGAATTGAAATAGATTTGTGTTCCTGATCACCACTGATTTATTTTACCTCTATGGCATTCATGAATTTTGTTTATTTTTTCTCTAGGTGCAAGGCCAATTTTTTTACAGTAGATTTATACTAAATTTACCTGAACCCTATATATTACTCATATTTTTATGTTATAGACCCTCAGTAGGTGGAGGATGAAAGGCAAAGTTTTATCCTAGTAGGGTTTGAACTCAAAATCTAGAGGAAGAAAACTAAACTAAATGCTCTGATGCATTCAGTTTGGTGCTCTACCATTTTTTTGTAAACTCTAGATATCATAATATTATAACTGTATTTAATTATTGCAAACATTGAAATAGTATAATTGAACGATACCAGAGATATAACCTTCACTAAAAGAAGTAACCTAATTTTTACTTTGGAAAGTTTGTTTCTGGTTTTTATTGCTTTTTTTTCCTCTGCTAGCCCATCATTCCTTGAATGATTTTCCGAAACCAGAGATAATCCAGAATTATAATTTCTGTGTGTCTAATGTTTTTAATTTAATGGGCAGGGAATGTGGAGGGGGGTGGGGGGGGGGGGGGGGGGGGGGGGGGGGGGTTAATTGAGGAGTTTCTACATTTGGCTAAATGCCAGCTACACAACTGCAAGAGTGGCAAGACCGGGAAGAGCACAGAGCACAATGGTAGTGTTTGAAACCCTGGCTTTTAGACAAATAATATAAAATACATTACAAAACCAAATCAAGCTGTACAGCACATTGTATAAAAATATGAACATTTTCAAAATAATTAGTTGATAACTTCCCATACAATTTGAAAAGAAGAAAATAATCTTTCAGACAGTTCATTAATAGAGACTCAGCTAGAAATTACAAGATTTCAATGTCAAGCCAAACCAAGAAGTCCTTATTTCTGACGTATAAGAGAGTTGTAACACAAGCATTGATATTGTTTTAAATAAAGCCAGTTCAACATTTACCAGAATATTTAACATCTAATAGCAATCAAATCACACCGTATTATCTTAAAAAATAAAGGAGACGTGTATCTAGGATAATGTAGTTCTAGATACATTATACCTTAAACAAAGACACGATGACCATCACTTGAACACTTTTGATCATAGGTCTGCTCAATCAGGAATGACATGAGGCTAAACAACAAGAGCACTTACAAGGATAAAGAATATTATGAATAGATCCTAGACAAGGACCAGAAATGAATGCATAACCTTGAAGAAAAAGCTCTTCTCTATTGATTAAAGATTTACTTTATTTGGGAAACCATAGACAGCTACTGAAAATTCTTAAAAAACTGACAAATATAACAATGCTTTAATGATCTAATATGATGACTGAACTGCAAGGCACTTAAAGAGAAGAGATTAGATTTTCTCTCTCTTTTTCTGTAAATGTCCAATGTTATCTACAACTGACTTTAGGTCAATTTTGTACAGAGTATAAAAAAATCTAAACAAATGAAACTTCAATACAAGTAAACAGAGGAGGGGAAGTATAAAGGTATTATAATAGTTAATTAACCCTTTCACAAACAACTGGGATGTTACAGGGTTGGTGCTTAACCTTAATTTTCTATAACATGAAATGGATAATAATCAGATTTTCCCAACCAGGTGAAATATGTAGAATAAAGTATCTTGCCCAGAGATTCAACAAAATGACAGCAGAAGATGTGAACTAACAAACCATGAGCTGGTAATTTAATACCTTAACCTTCTAGACACACACACAAAATAGGATTTGAATTCCCAACAGTGAGGCACCCATCTCTGCATACCACAATACAATCAGCCTGGTTCTCTAACTACTGTATTATCCACCCACTCAACAACAACCACTACTACTAATAATAATAATTGTTTCTACAATAGGCACAAGGCCAACAACCCCAGTACTCGACTGGTATTTTATTTTATTGACCCCGGAAAGATGAAAGGCAAGGTTGACCTCGGCGGGATTTAAACTCAGGGTGCAGTGAGCCAGAACGAATACTTTCAAGGCATTCTGTCTGATGCGCTAACGACTGCCAATTCGCCGCCCTACTACTAATAATAATAATAATTATTATTTGTCCAATAATTTTCTTTAATAAAAAGTGATATTTATTATGTCCTTTTGCAAATCATGACAACCAACAAAGTTAGTGTTAAGAAATGAAAAATGAACCTCCCCTGGACAGGATGCTAGTTTACTAGCAGTTTAACTTTCCCTAATTGAAGTTGGTGAACTAAATAAGGTAAATGGAGTTAAGAGCCATGTTCAGGTGGAATGCAAGCTATAGTGCCGTATGCCAAGCATTTGCTGATGCAATTTTATAAGCCAAGACTTAATCCACTCAACTAAGCTTAATTAAAAAATTAACAAAGTAATCTAAAAATATACATTGGTTTATAAACAAGAGATGCAGAGAGAGGGGTGGGGGTGGCGATCTGCAGCTTTTGCTGAATCAGAAATTGAATAGAGATGACCTAACAATTGATGGAAACAAACAAAAACAAAGTCATGAACAGTTCCTGAAATGCCACAGGCAAAAATGAAAATTCAAATCAAACCCAGAAATCACTGCAAACCTCAACAGGAAGAATACTATTAAGCAGAAATAGGGGGGGGGGGGTCCATCGAAGAGCAAATTTCAAATAGAGTACATTGGCAAATTCAATTTAAAAATAACAATTTCTTAAATCACCCCCAAAAACTGATAACAAAGGGATAATAAATAAGAAAAAATACACACAAAATTTACCAAATAACATGAAAACTGACTAAACTTTAAATAAATCCTCTAAATTTTAAAAATTACAGAATTTAATTTTGGACTCTTTAAGTATATAATTAACAAACATAAAAAAAAAAACATCCAAATAAAAATGAAAATTTAAAAACAAATGTACTTTCTAAATGCATTTCAATGTTTTCTCTCAATTTCTTTTATTATTAGATTTCCTTTTAAAAGCACCATAAACTTATTTTAAAGGTGGGGAGAGGTTAAACATATAAACAACCTATGAGGATTACTAAGAAGAAATATGCATATATACATAAATTTATACACACAGGTAAACACACATCCACACCCATATTTATACATAGATATACACATATATATATATATACACACACAAACATATATACATGTCTACAGATGTATATACATATATACAAATATAGCTACAAACTCTGCTATTAGCCAGTAGATAGTTCAGGTTTAGAACTCTTCTAAAACATCTGATGACTGTTTACTTTTTTCCCCCTTCTATAGTGGTTGGCAAATTACAGTTAACCAAGAAGACACCAGACTTACACAAAACTACAGATAAAATATACTTAAGAGTTGTTTGACACGCACATCTTTGTGTGTGTAATTATATATATAGTCCTAGATAGCATTTATTTGACAAATGATTTGATTTGATATCCTGTGTTGATCCAAAATAACTGCATCATGATAGAAATCATATTAGCCATACAGTTTATATTAACCTTTATATTATTATTATTATTATAATAGCATATAGCATTAAGTATCAAAGTCTTTCTTTCATCATACATCTACGACCTGGTCACTGATACTCTACTTCACTCTATTCTCGGTGACTATGTCATGGGTGTACAATGAAAGACTCTCTGCATGCATATAT
>JAOPJM010001179.1:8037699-8047705 GCA_027124095.1 Muusoctopus leioderma | reverse complement strand
TATACACACATGCACATATGTATAAACTTTTAGATAGGTTGCTTCCGATCATCAACATCAAAATCTAATACCATTAATTTTGTTTCTTCTGTGCCATTCCGACTGCCCACAGCACATATAAGTTTGGTGTTGGTGCAGCGTACCCGCCATACTACTCCACCACTTCCACCACTTTCTAGTGTCACTAAATTCCGTAGAAACTCACCAGTCTTTAAGTCCCAGATTTTTACAGTTCCATCATCTGATGAAGTTATCACAAATTTCTTGTTAAACTGCAAGCATGTGACAGCACTCTGGTGTCTGTTCGGACCCTGCAGTGTCTGGAGGCAACGACCAGTGCGAATATCCCAAACTTTAACAGTGGAATCAGCATTACCTGAAACAAGTATATTCTCTTTCAGTTCCATACCACTAGTCAGCGACTGGTGACCAATGAGCGTATGTAGGCAGGTGCCTGTCTCGACATCCCAGACACGGATTGACGTATCCAAAGAGCCACTAACTATGTGTGTGCCATCAAACTGTAGCGAATACACTCTGTTAGTGTGTCCTTGCAGAGAGTGGAGACAGGCTTCAGTCTCTGGGTCCCACACTTTAACTGTGTAGTCATAGGCTCCACTGACCACCCGTCGCCCATCATATTGAACACAGCGCACTGCTGCAACATGCCCCATCAAAACATGCAAGCACTGACCAGTGTCAATGTCCCAAACTCGAAGTGTAGCATCTCTTGAACCACTCACAACTTTATTCCCATGCAAGTGCATACAGCGCACTGTAGATGTATGGCCATATAAAGTATGAATGCACTGGCCAGTTTCTGCATTCCAAACTTTGAGTGTCCGGTCTGTAGATCCACTAATAATGATATTTTCAGCCATCTGAGATGCCCACACACCACCAGTATGACCAATGAGTGTTCGTAGACATTTCCCAGTCAATGATGACCAAACTTTTAGAGTGTTATCATCAGACCCACTGACAATTCTGCTACCACAAAATTCTAGACAGGTTATCACATGATCCTCATGGCCTTTGAGGAGTTTTGGGGGACGAATTTTACCACATCTCCAATACTGTTCGATCTGATGTTGTCGCATGTAAAGAGTTTTCCAGGGACTTCTTAACATTCCCTGAGATCGTCGTCTTACACTATATCCAAATACTAAAGATTCATCAATTCCTTCTTCATTACATTTTTCCCGCCAAAGTAAATTGTCCTCGGTAAGAACACGCCAGTAACGACAAGTCTGCGCTGCACGGAGAAGATCCTTTGGTCCAAGGTAGGATAGTACATACAATGCCAATTCTTTTGGAAGTAGTGAAATGAAATCCCTTTGGAACTGAGGCTCAATAACCTGCATGATATGTCTGACCTGGGTGGGTTCACATAGTTCTATCATCTCATCTAAAGCTAAGCATCGCTCAGGATTACTCCAAGACTGGAATGTCTGTAACCATTGAGCAAGTTCTGGAGGGGGGTTGCTTTTTGATGGAATTTTTTTCCTAGTAAAACCCATATTTAAAGTAGAGAGGTTATGAGAGCGCAAAGTGTCAGAATTAAAGAGTTCTGCTGAAGAACGACATACTTTTTTTCCTGGTGTTGTTTCTTCCTCTTCTTGCCAGCACATGTCTTGTTTTCTTTTCATTATATATTTATCCTTGTGTTGGTGAATAGGCACTGGAATACGAGATTTCAGTGGATGGCCAGAAAATAAACTCTGATGCGGACTGATAGACGACACCAATGATGACCCTGGTCCAGAATTACCATAGCTGCAACTGTTCTCTAAAGTTCCTCCGTTACCATTACGACTATTACTCTGACCATCACTAGTTTCACATCCCCCTTCTCTTCCTCTGCCCGGGTCGTTAGCTGATGCAGTCCAGGCTTCGGACTTGTCGGAGGGGTTATTATTAGTCCAACTATCTGAATCGGCTTGAATAATATCATTAGTTGTTACCTTCAGGGATACTTGGACAGTCATTTTATCTTCATCCGCTGGATTTTCAGAAGCGTCTTCATTGACCAAAATCTGCCGGTCTTGGTCAGAGGTAGAACTGGTTGCACTACTGGTTACACTACTAGCACCTTCAGAACATTCCAAATTACAAAAATTCTCACTTGAACGATTTACACGAAGGCCACTTGAGGTGGAGGAGGACCTACTCTTGCTTGTAGAAGGGTCCCATTTAAAATTGATGGCGTATGATGTTGGAATAGTAGTAGTCGCCGGTGGAGAGGTAGTAGTAATAGTACAAGTAGATGATAGCGACGATGTAGATGGAGAACTAAAACAAGTATTATTCGAAGAACTTGTATTAAGTACAGATGCACAAGTAAAAGATGAAGTAGTGCAAACAGTAGTAGAAGAAGAAGAAAAAGAAGAGGAAGTCTCTATACATTGATGTTCTTCTTTAGCATCACTTACTTCGTTACTGCTATTCACCGTAGATTGTCTGGGTCGCCGTGGAGACTTCACACTATAAGGTACACAACCTAGACTTGATTTGTTCGATTCTAGCCATTCAGTACTGATGCCGTTAACTTTACACAAATCATCGACACAGCTGAATCCTCCTAAACGCTTCCGAGCCTCGACTATACTCTCAGCTCTTCTAGGGCCGATCCTATCAAGCGAAGTTAACTCCTCCACGCATGCCAGATTAACATCTATTTTCTTCTCAGTTGCCCCAGTGGTGTTTTTCTTTCTTCCTACCATATTCTTCAGGCAAAAGGCAGGATTCTAGGCAAACTATTGAGAGTCGAAGATGATTGAACGGCAGCCGACTCTATAACGACCGCCATTAGTCCAAACTTCTATTTTGTACCACTTACAAATGACAACACGTTCACCAACGCGACCATATAAACACATATATTGTCAGTTAATGATATTTGAAATTCAAAATATAAATATTAAAATCCCTCAATCGATTAGAAATATCTTCATTTTTTAGACAAGTCTGAAACTTAGGATTTTATGCGGTATTAGTTTCGTAATTGAAAAGTGTTAGCTCTACATGTATATAATAGCCATCAAAGCGGAGGCATCGGGGACAAGTTTAATTTTTGAATATAGATTAACTTTTTTCTCGGTCTCATCTCATTCATTTTTTATATTGAAAATTCAACTTTTGGTATATCCCTTTGTGTATTTATCTTCATATCAAATATTGATTTAATTAGATATAATATATTTCTGCTTAACTGTGCCGTCTAATGACCATAATGTTAATTATTTAATTGAAGTAATTCGTCTCTAAATATATATTTATATGTTCAACACGCGACGTCGTATAAACCTTTTAACACGTGCTTGTTGATAGTCAATAAAATATTTTTTTATTTCATTTTTGTTTAATCTAGATTTTTATCTTGCATAAAGACATTTTTTCGTGATGTAAATGAACTAATATATATATACACACCCACAGTCTATTTGAAGGTTCACTTCTTAAATTTACTTAAACTCGAAAATGCATTCCTCACTTATATGCTACGATGCCGATGCTAAATCGATGTACTGCCGATACCTTAATTTTTACAGAATGTAAGGCTAACTCCATTCCAACGAATCTTTAAACGTTTGAACTTCAATTTCTTTTGTTTGAATTCTACCATTTAATTCCTTCTCATTACCTATCTATCACTCACGCAATATCAAATTATTATTTTTTTTAGTTTTTAATCATTTTTATGAAGGTAGGGGGAACATATTTATAGAGCACTACAACTGTTTAAAGTTAGAAAGGTTGGACAATACTACTGAATAATAGTAAAAAATAAAATAGGCATTGGCTAATAATAATATAAAAAAATCATTTTATAGTACCTTTGTCAAGTTTTAAAAAAATCTATAATAATGTATTTTTACTTGCTGCTATTCAATAATTGATTCTAAATTATATTGAAAATTTACAATTTTCTATAAATAGATTTTGTAACTAAAATAACACAACAAAAGCAAAATGCTTGAAGTATCTATCAAAGGATTTCATCGCCCCGACAAACACAAGGATAACATTTATTTATTACAGCAATACTAAAAGAAGCTGATTTTGAAGGTTTTCAAAACTCGATGACAGCAGAAAATGGCAAGTGACACGTGGATTGAAGAGCGAAGTAGAGATTGAAAATATAACATTTTCCGTTTCAGATATTGCCCGTTCTCTCTACCTACCAAAGATCAAACTCACTCCCACTACATGTTGCCATTCAATTCAGCGTATGGGGCTCTGAAATCATTGAAAACTGGATTATTATTTTCAACATTTAGTTGAAAATAATAATCAAAATTACAGTGTATGCTAATGTAATGAATGTGTAATAATAGACTAGTAAACACTCCCGAATCTTTCGTTAGCTACCCTGAAATGTTAATAAATATTTATCAGATACATTTATATATTCGTGTAAGCATACGAATGCGTGTGAATGAATAGCACGAAGGGGCCAACTCACTTTAAAGCGGAACAAGGGGCCCAGTTGCCCTCCTCTTTCTCTTACAGAGTCTGGAGTGTTCTGTGGTGCACATCAATAGTGTTAAGTATTTTACGTTTTGAATTCTGCTGACCTCATTTTACGCACATGTTGCAAGACATGGTCATTGATAAAATAAAGAAACTTTTCGATGAGGATTTGAAATCAACCCTTGAAGTCTACGAGAACTAACATGTCGAGGATCATTCTCAATAACAGTAATATTGTCGAAGCGTCGGTAAATTCCTTATCGCAGTTTTCAAAAAGAAAATTATAAACAACGAGAAGATTCTACATTTCAACGCAAACACTACACACTTTAACTGTCATTTTTCAGTTATTACTATTTTTTTCTATTCGGCTCTCGTACAGTTGAATTGTTTTTTATTTAATTATTATTTTGGTTTATGTGGGTTTTTTTTTCCTTTTTAAAACATGCACCAACGTTATTTCTCATCCACGTTCTCTCATTCCGTTAGTCATATGTTGGTATGGATTGATTAAAAACATCTGAAAGATGTCACATTTACACTTGATGGATTGATTAAAAACATCTGAAAGATGTCACATTTACACTTGATTTGTTCAGATATGCCTCAGTTTAATTTATTTATAACGATAAGCCTTGGGTAACTGGAGAAAGCCTACTTGGCTTGACAACCTGTCACATCACCTGGCTCCTCGTATTCTCATTTCCCCTCCACCATCGTTACATACCGGAGTTAAAATAGCTTTGTTCAACATGTCTTTCATTCCTCTTCACCAACGTCGCTTACAGACGGAATCTGCTAGCCTATCTCTGCTGCCACCCTCTCCTCAATTGGGTTTGGTTGGTGTAAAGACTTCAAGTTACCCCCATTTTCAAGTTACCCCCCCCCCCCGGTAACCTGAAAACGTTTGAAAACGTTTTCAGGCTACCCCCCCCGGTAGCCTGAATGCGGTTTCAGGCTACCGGGGAGGTAGCCTGAAATGGGGGTAATCTGAAAACGCTACACCGGCACTGTCCGTCCAACATTTCAACTGAGTCGGTATCTTCCTCCACCTCTGTTGAAGTTAATTCACCGACCAATTGCGTTCTCTGTGCTCGTTCAAGTCGGTATTTGAAATAGATCAAATGCCACTTATGCTATGGGTTAAGGTTCAAGCCAAGAGTTTACAAAACTTGTTTTGTAACCGATGCTACTTCACCTCTGACATTTGTCACAAGGTAGAACACAGCTCCAGCGACCAGCTTCCTGTTGAGGGTTTTGCCGTTGCCTTGAGGCGTGTATTCCACGTCAAAGCTCATCTCTCCAAACTTTAAGAAAAAAGTATGCCTGTCAAATGACATAACTGATTGGCAAAGATTGTTCCTATTCCCACTTGTTACTATCCACGTGTCTAACAAAGAAACCAGTTCACTCACTTCTTCCTTGAAACGACAATTTGAACTGTTTGAAACCTCAACAACTATTTCTTTTTGCACGGATACAAAAGCTACAGCCATCAACACCAAATTCAATGACTGACATTAAAGGAGCTGTCTGTCTTCTTTCTTCTCTTTCCACTTTGTTCAGTATAACGCTGAGTCCCTCAGACAATTGAGAAGGAAACATCCATCTTCCCCTTTGGATGATTGTTTACACTGGCCCAAACCACTATGTTACTTAAGATCAGATATTGTCAGAAAGGCAATCACATCCTTTCCTACAGAGTCTGGTCTCAAAATTGATGGTCTTCATACCAACATCTTAAAAATGGCATCTTCCTGTTGGGCGAAGATGCTGGCTCGAGCATTTAGAATATCTCACACAGTTCGCGAACACAATTTCTTCTGAAAGTATCCTCCACTAAATACGTCCCTTGTTATTTGGGGCTAACCTGTTCGATCTCCTTTAGCCTAATGGCAATCCGCCCTATAGCAGTTGGGTGTATTTTGAGATGCCCCATATTGAAAGTGTGCTTGTCACCACTCTCCTACTGAATTGGTGCAAATTCCAAAGAATTCGCACCCATTCATCTTGGGGTTGGTACTATACTAGGATGTGAAGCAGCTGTTCCTGTCACAACATTCTTAAGCACTCCTGTGGTCTCCAGAGTAGTTCTCAAACTTGACTTTAAAAATGTTTTCAATGCAATCAGACACAATATCCTCAGCTCAGTGAAACAGAGGGCTCCAGAGCTCTCCCACTTTCTCATTTCTCATTTGATGACTTCTTATTTCTCCTTTGGTAACCAGTGAATTCATTCTGCCTCAGAAGTTCAGCAGGGTTACTCCCTTTGTTCCTGCACTGTTTGCACTTGGCATCGATGATATCGCTAGGCTGGAGTCTGACTTGGATTTGAACATGTGGTATCTTGACGATGCTCGTTCAGGCCCCAACTCCCAGATAGGTTCATGCTATAGTGAAGTTGATGAGGAACTTAGTCATAAGGGTCTTCAAATTCACTGTTCCAAATGTGAACTTTGGATACATAATCATTCATCTTCGCAATGTCAGACTATAGTGGATCAATTCACCAAATTCTTCTTCATCATGGTCCCTCTCCTATCATCATGGTGTTCCCTCGAAGCCCTAATTTGCAATATTACCTTCGAACCCAGCTTTTTCTTTAAACAATTACTTAAAACAATTACTTTAAACAATTACTTAAAAACATCGATGTAACTGAGCTCCATTAATTTTTTTTTTATTCTTAAGAATTATTTGTTGATCCCTAAGTTAGTTTACATTCTTTCTAACCCTTCAACTTTTTGACGATCTAATTTATGAGAAACTTTCGTCAATGTGAAACTTACTTCAGGATGCATTGCCCAAACGATTCAGGGTTCTGGGTTTACGTAAATGCTCTTTATCTTTTCCCTGCTTCCTTTCTTCCATTCATGCTTGCTCCTCTTTGGCGGGCAACATCCTCTCCTTTTCAACATGGACTTGATCCAACAGGAAGGTGGATGAAGCTCTACAACTATGGAAGGGGCTTGAATTGTTAGTTCCAGAGCAAGGTAAATTGACTCAGAGAGTTTGGGACAATTTAAAGTTGAAACGTTTTTGACTAATTTGATCAATATTCAAGGTGTCACGTACTTTCTTATGAGTGCTAAATTTTCTGGTGATAGGGTTGATTCTTTGCCTTTGACAAACATCGGTGGCTTACTTAACTCAGATGAACTTTGCATCTCCATCACTCTCAGTCAGAGCTGATGTATGTAGGGGAATGAAGTGTCGATGGTGCAAGCTCCCCAATTCCGGATGTCTTCATCAATTGTCATGTTGACTGAATGCGGGTTGCTTTGCTTGCCACAATGAGATAAACTTAATTATTAAATATCCCCTCAATTCTGGAGATGTTATGATTGTCCAGGGACGATGGGAAGAGGCCTGATGGGCTTACTCTTTACCCTTTGGTTAGAGGCAGATGGGATGCCACTGTTAGTGACTCTTTTTCTCTATCATACATCCTTAATGCTGTGGCAGAGGTGGGGGCTACTGTGTCCATAGCTGAATGGAATAAGATACAGAAATACCGTAATTTGTTAGTGAATTACATTTTTCATCCCATGGCATTCAAAAAGTTTTGGGGAGATGGGCCGCTGACAATGACATTGGCATCTCATCTTGCCGAAGTATCAGGTGATGCTTGTGTCGGGGCTTGGCTGTTCCAGTGCCTCAGCCTTGCAATCACCAACAGTGATACCGTGAGGGTTTGGGGTGGCCTCAAAACGTTTTAGAGGTGAACACCAATATTCCCTGGTACAGTGTATAATTGAGGGAATGTGCATGATTTATTTATTTATCTATTGTTTTTTTTTTACTTATTGTCCATTTACTTTTGTAATTTGTATTCTTTAGCAGTTATATCATTTATAGTTTGATAAATGTTAATAAAATTGTATATTTTTATGTCCGCATTAAAAGAAATATCTGTTGCGGAAGTTCTATTTGATGATAAAATGATAAATAAATAGAATAAATATAGAAATACATTTTATAAAATTCAAAGATTTTTACATAGGATTGTAATTTACATAATATTAATATTATCAGAAGCTTGAAAATTTACATTTATACTTAATGAAAAAAAGAAGCTCCAGCAGTGGCATAGATAGAGTCTGTGTCAGCCATGAAGGGCCTTGACTTTGCCCTCCACTCTTGCTTCTTTGTTTCAATGCAGTAGACCAAAAGTTCTGTTACCCAAAAAGTAGCCCCTGGGGTGGACTGCTCCACCTCTAGCTACACTACTGAGTTGAATATATATATATATATATATATATATATATACCTCTATTGGCAACAAAGAGCTTCCCTCTCAGACTGAAGGGCAGATTGTATGATGCTTGTGTACGAAGTGTGATAATGCATGGTAGTAAAACTTTGGCTTTGAATGCTGAAGATCTGCAACAGCTGGAAAGTAATGAAGCAAGCATGCTCTAATGGATGTGTAATGTCAGTGTGCATGAATGACGGAGCACAAATGAACAGAGAAAGGTTAGGTATAAGAGGAATCAGATGTAGTATGCAAGAGAGAAGACTGCGCTGGTATGGGCATGTGATGCGTAAGGAGGATGCGAGCTGTATAAAGAAGTGTCGTGCGCTTGATGTGATTGGAACCCGTGGAGTAGGGAGACCAAGGAAGGCATGGGACGAAGTGGTGATGGCTGACCTCACAAAGAGATAACTAAAGACCGTGATGTTTGGGGAGATGCTGTGTGGCGGAGGACATACCCCACAGTGCAAGCTTGGCATGAGCCTCACACTCAATATGCTCCTGTCAAGAACCCCACTAAACTCTGCTCCATCTGATTCTATCACCCCTTGTCATATTCCACTCTACAATGTTTCTCAGAGGATGGCATTTGTCCTGCATCCCCCTCCCTCATCTTCACTCACTATCATTGCCAGTTCAATCCACACTCCATCACACCTCCTGTCACTCTGCCTCTTCTCTTCTCCGCAACCACCTCTCACCTTCGTACAACCATTACCTTTTCTCCTTATTCTCATCTACCCACCTCTGCTTGCTGCCACTGCTATCTTATACCAAACACCCAATATGTAGTTTCCACATATCCAATACTCTTTCCCTTTATACTCATACTCTGTCCTCTCTCCCCGTCCCACTCCCGCCCTCCCGTAATCACTGCTTTCCCATTCACACCCATACTGTTACACCTTCCTCCCCTCTTGTCCTCTCCACACCCATACTCATACTCTTTTCCTCATCTTACCCTCCCATACATAACCTATCTCCTATTCACACTCTCAATTCACGTTTGCCCTCATAGAACAGAGACTATGTAGAGTAGAGAGGGGATCTTTAGCCTGCTAGAGGCAAGGCACCCTCACTAGTGCTTGTGCACTCTGTAAAGTTTTTGGTGATCGCTCGAAGACAACACAGGGTCGAGAGAGCTCTATAGTCAAATCTTGAACATGACAACCTCTCTAGTGTTGGTGCCACGATAAATGCACCAGTACACTCTGTAAAGTGGTTGGTGATAGGAAGGGCATCCAGCCATAGAAACCAAGCCAAACGAAACATACGTGT
>JAOPJM010001179.1:7993542-8005519 GCA_027124095.1 Muusoctopus leioderma | reverse complement strand
GTGCCACGCAGTGGGACTGAACCCGAAACCATGCGGTTGCGAAGCGAACTCCTTAACCACACAGCCATCTGCGCCTACTTTGTTAGAAACAATTATTATTAGGGTGGTAAATTGGCAGAATCATTAGAATGGCAGATAAAATGCCTTGTGGTATTTGTTCTGAGTTCAAATTCTGCCGAGGTCAACTTTGCCTTTCATCCTTTTGGGGTCGATAAACAAAGTATCACTAAAGTACTGGGGTCGATTTAATCGACTTACCTCTCCCCGAAATTTCTGGCCTCGTGCCAATATTAGAAAGAATTATTATTAGGGTGGTGGATTGGCAGAATCATTAGTGCATCGAACAAAATGCCTTGAGTTCAAATCATGCCGAGGTTGACTTTGCCTTTCAGGGTTGATAAAATAAGTACCAGTCAAATACTGGTTTCAATATAATTGCCCCCCCCCCCCCCCAATTTCAGCCCTTTTTATTATTTCCATTCTTTTACATTTCTAAGTTCAAAACATTTCGGCTTTGACTTTGCCTTTCTTCCCTCTGGGCTTGATAAAATAAGTAGCAAGCCTGTACTAGGGGTGGTTGATTAAATTAAATATGCCCATCCCTTGGACTTTTTTTTACACAAACATACCATACAGTTTCTGTGTACCAAATTTCACTCATAAGGTGTTGGTTGATCCAAGGCTATGTTAGAAGACACTTGCCCAAGCTGCCCTGCAGTGGGATCGAACCTGGAATCATTTAAATTGTAAAGAGAACTTCTTAGCCACACAGCTATACATGTACCCATTTATTTGCTTGCTTTGATCAAGTTGCATAAAAACTCACTTGTTAATTCAGTTTCAGAACTGGCAATATTTTAAATTTATAATTGTGATGTTAATTTTCTTCTTCCATAGATTGTTTTCTTTCTCTTTTTTAAAAAAACATAATACATTCATTTTTTTCCCCCCCATTAATACAGTTTTGGTAGTTCTGCCAATTTGTGGTTGAAATAAGGCAATTAGTTGAACTCCTGCTAAATAATTAAATATCTGTTTCTTATATTTTCTTACTAATAAAGGGGTTAAACACCCTTTTGTTAGCAAAACATCCATGGTTGTATTTTACCAAAGCACCTAGATTTACTTATTCATATTTAAATCAAAATATCAACGTAAATCATATTACAAATCGAGGCATATTATTCTGTGGTGCTATTCCCACTATACAATGTAATTGATAGTGATAGGAAAGGTATACAAATTCAATTCATGTATATATCTCCAACTTTTTCACAATCATCATACATTGTATCAAATCAATGGAAAACTGTTAACATATATTTATTTTCACAATATTGTATGTTTTCATGTTAGAAGCAATTATTTATCATGGTACAGCAGCAAGATATTTTAATACTAAATGATTATATATTTCTCCAGGAGATCTGTATCAGTTATTTGGATGGATGCATGTTGGAAAGAAGTCGTCATAGCAGACAGAAGCACTTAAGGTATCTTTCATTTTATATGCTTTCTATGAAATTCATTTTGTCTAAATATTTTAATTGTACCAATAAATTTTATAAAACAAAATGTGAATTATATACCTAAAATGTGAATTATATACCTAAAATCGTGTAGTGAATTAATCAAATTGTGAATCAAAATGTGAATTATATACCTAAAATGTGAATTATATACCTAAAATCGTGTAGTGAATTAATCAAATTACCAGATGATGGGTTCTGGGGTCTTACTTTACTGTGATTGTTTCTTTGTCTTTGGAAACTTAATTCTACTTGACTGGAGAATATATATTAAACGTCTGGAAAAGATAACCTGTATTGAGCTAACATCCATTTTAGTGGGAGCATGGTCACATATTTGTAGGGGAATGGATTAATTGACTGAATTGACTTCAATGCATGGCTGGTACTTATGTTATTGACTTGAAAAAGATAAAAGTCAAAGTTGATTCTAGTATTTGAACTCAGAATGCAAAGAGTGTAAGGAACCTAATCTAAAAGGTATACCATTTTTGCTTCTTCACCCTTACATTCAGAAATATTGTAATGTTTTTCCAAAAAAAGGAAATAAGAATTTCTTAACATTATTTATGAAATCTAGCAAAGAAAATATTTTTGTAATGATTAAAAGAAATTTAATTCAATTTTTATTTTCAGGGATAATTACCTCTTTAATTGCAAATGTGTAAAATGTCAATCTCAATGTGATGAACCAGATGTTACTTCTAGCGAAGAAGATGATGATGAAGATATGGAAGCTGAAGTCACGTAAATCTCATTGTAGGGTACTTTTCTCTCACATGAACACTCTTCACACCTAGTTCTGACAGTTTTACTGCTCCCCTCTCCCCCTCCCATCGATTCTCTTGTACACAAAACAGTAAACAACAATCCTACTTTATATTCCTAATGTGTTCTCTTTCACTGAAAAATGAATGGAGACACATAGTGGACCTGTAAAATAAATTACTTTCTATCACAGTGAAAATGGTTTGTTTTTCACTATCAGTTCTCAGGGTCTTGATCAGCCTTAGTTTAAGAATACGTTCTGCTAGCTCAGTCCTGTCGAGCTGTTTCTAATTGATGCGGCTCTGACTGAAGATAAGTTAAAAATATTTTATCAAATCAGTTATTCAGTTTAAAAATATTTAATTCCTTCTCTTCTTCAGAGATGTTTCACTGTATCTTTTATATGATAATGTTTTGTTGTTTAACACTGATTGAGCAGAGTTAGGATCAAAGGCATTCCAACTGAACATCCTGTCTTTTCAAATAGTTAATCTCAGATTACATTATCCTTTCATTTTTTAGATGGTAGGGTGTGATTTAAGAGATCTGGGCTATTGTTTCTAGCAGGTTGAGTGACCTAGTAGAAGCTCCCTCATTGGCTAATTTTATTTGATGTTTTAATATTAAGTGAGATGATGAAGATTGTCGAAACAAACTGATCTAAATGCAGTTTTGAAACCCACTGGGTTTACTGTCCATCACACTGCAATGAATAAATTAAGTACTAGTAATAAACCAGGGTCAATTCAATTACACATTCCCTCTCTTTGAACAATCAGCCTTGTGCCTAAGTAAAAACTCAATATTAATTTAAATGTTGAGGTAAGTACTGTAGAAGAGGAGGTAAGCTCAAATCTGTGACTTGGTTTTGAGACTCAGATGAGGCCATTTCACTTCATTCAATAAAGTCTTTTGGAAATGCATGAATTTCATAATTTTCCATTTCTACCTTTTCTTCAAATATAGAGCCCCTGTGTTTAGTAAAAATAACCCAATATTAATTTAAGAATTACATTAATTCTGACAAGTGTCGTAGAGTAGAGGTAAGTTTCAGGCAATCATTTCATTTGTCTTATGCACTTAAGAAAAGGCATAGACATCACAATATATTTTCCCATTCTACTGCAAAATTGAAGCCTTGTGCCTATGTAAGAAACCAAAATTAATTGAACAGTTTATTTTATGAACATATCCCTATCTTGCTATGATGAACAAAATATTTCATACTCTGCATATGTTTGTTTCAAAACATTGAAAATTGAATTAACAGTATTCATTATAGCTAAGGAATTTATAAATAAATAAATCGGTGAAAGATGTCAACTATCAAATTCATTCATCTTTTATTATTTTTTCCTCAATCTATTTACAATTTTTTCAAAGTCAGATATTCATTTAATTTTGGTGATTACATCTGTAACCAACTTTTTGCTGAACATCTATCAAAAGAGACTGAATATGAAAATCAATGAAGGAAAAGTAAATGCTATCTTCATGAGTTTTGGCCAGGTTGATAAAGTACATTAATAATTAACATCATTTTGGCCCAAGCATATTTTCAGGCCGAACTATTTCATCAAATTCGTCTTCTTTCAAAAAATTTAGTTTTAACGCTGCCTCTTTTAATGTAGTTCCTTCTTGGTGAGCCAGTTTGGCTATTTTTGCCGATCTGTCGTAGCCAATGTGAGGGTTTAGGGCAGTGACCAGCATGAGTGATTCATTAAGATTGGATTGCAAGCGTTTCCTGTTTGGTTGGATATCTTTAACACAGTAGTCAGTAAAAGAAATGCATGCATCTCCAATTAGTCTAACTGACTGTAGAACATTACGTACAATGAGAGGCTTGAAAACATTCAGTTCAAAATGACCATTTGAACCACCAACAGTAACTGCAACTTGATTACCCATAACCTGGGCGGCAACCATTGTGATAGCTTCGCATTGTGTAGGATTAATTTTACCTGAAAATAGAGAATACATCATTACCATCATCATTTTTACGTTTTTCCATGCTTGCATGGGTTGGAGATGTCTTCCCCAGTACAGCATCTCACCACCTGTTGCAGTCCTTTATCATCTCCTTCTTGAGGTTTGCTCCACTGTCACCACTTCTTCTTCCAATGTTTCTCCATACATATCACATGTCCATACCAGCACAGTCTTCTCTCTTTTCCACACTACATCTCATTCCTCTTATACCCATTTTTCTCTCAGCTTATTTGTGTTGCATCGTTGATTCACACTAATATTACACATCCAACTGATGTGTAATGTTTGCCTCATTTCTTTCCAGCCTGCACACATCCTCCAAATTGAATGCCCATGTCTCACTACCACGCACAAGCATCATACAATCTATCCTTCACTTGGAGAGAGAATCTTTTTGTGCTTTTGGAACACCCTCCTCCACTACTAATTAGGCCACCTAGGTAACAGAAGCTATGATACTTCTTGGCAGCTTTCAAAGCATTTGAAGGCATTTATTTTATGGGTGCTCTTACTACTAACTACTACTGTGCATCTGCTACAGACAGGCAAACTGTAAGAGAAGAAAGACTGTTATCCCACTGTATCAATAATTTACATAGGAATTCCATACAGCATACCCAATTTTGTATATTGAGTATGGCAACTTTCCAAATGGCAATAGAGTCCTGTCTTCTTTTTTGCCAACTACAACTTTTGTCTTTGCTAGGTTTACTTTGAGGCTTCTTGATTCTAAACTTTGTCATCGGCACACAGGAGTTCCCATGGACAGCCAACTTTAAACTCCTGTGTTATGGCCCAGAGAACTACAATAAACAGGAAGGGCTGAGAACCCCTGCATGCTAAATTCTACACTAAACTTATTGCTAAATCTCACCTTGCCAACGGCATCTCTGTGCATGGTTTGCACGGCTCTCACTAACCATTCATTTATATGTAGTTTTCTCAGCAACCATCAGACTACAGAGCATGGTACCTTGTTGAAAACCTTTTCCAGGTGGACAAATGCTAAGTATAGCAGCTTGCTCTTTGCTAAGAATTTCTCTTGTGATTGTCTCACGAGGAAGAAAACATTAGTGGTACCCCGCCGTGGCACAATATCTAAGGTAATTTCCTTCCTAATTAGTTGTGCTATAATAACTCTTTCTGTTACTTGCATAACCTGGTCCATCAGTCTGATGCCTGTGTAGTGGCTTCTTTCTAGATCAACTCCTTTGCCCTTGTATCAGTTGATGATGATACAGCTATACCAGTTAGTGCATGTCCTACTTCGCCAGATATTTTCAGCACCTCAGTGACTATCCCTGATGGTCGAGCTGCTTTCCCTGTCTTCATAATTTTAATCACGCTTTTGACTGTATAGCTTCAACCATAATGATTAAATTTGCTTAACCCTTTCATGACTATATTTCTAACAAAATACACTGTCTATGACTTTTAATTAATTTTGAAAATAATGAAGACTTTGGTGGCATTTAGTAAAATAACTAACTTTGTCATTAATTTGGTATATAGAATGTAACTTAAAAGGTTCTTGCATAAAACTATGTTGGAATGTTTTAATTTAAATATAAACATTTCAAAACAAGAGGTTTTGTATCATAGAAACAGGCAGGTTGGTATTGAAAGGGTTAAGCAAATTGGAGGAAGATGGTTGGTATGTCTCTCAAAGTTAATGGTCAAGATATTTAATTTTCCAACAGCTATCAAGCCCATCTAGCCTAAGTAGGTACTGCAGGTGGTATAGTTCATTGTTGTTTGTTAGCTTTACAGAAATCTGAGTGGAGCACCGACTCTATGGATCTTTGCGATGTGGAAAGGATTAGGTAGTGAGGTACAAGACAAGATACTGTCTTGTACTATACTGGATCTAGTGTTCCAAAGAATAGGAAGAACACAAGTTCAATCTCTGTTCATAGGCAATGTCAATTCTGCTCTTTTCAGTCCATGTTGAATACAACTTTATTACTGGGATATCATCCAGCTTTTACCAGCAACGTTTTAGCAAATATTCTAGTGAATTTGTAGGTTTCATTTGCATAATAATTAGATTTAGTCACTAACTGCTGACTAGCTTCTGTTAAATTCATCACCACACCTCTATAATTTATGAAAATCTTAAAATAATTATAATCCAATGTTTATTTGAAAACATAGCAGTATAGTGATGACCTCGTTGATTACAAAAACAACCCATTTCAAAGTTGTATTTGATTTAGTACTTAATTTTACTTATTACACTTTTATAAAATATCATTAGGACACTAACAAAATATTATATCACAACAACCCAGAAACAAGATAATAGTTGTTGGTAAATTTACAATAATCTCAGTTCATTGTTTCTTTAAAACATCAACAACTATTAAAAATAAATGCCATCTTCATTGTAATTTTCAAACCTCCCTCTAGCAGCAGAAACAGTAGAAAGTACCTTGCAATATTTACTTATTTCTCTCTACATTCTGAGTTTAAGTCCTACCAGTTTGATTTTGTCTTCCATCTAAAGATGATAAAAATATGTACCACTCAGATATGAGGGACGATTAAATTGACTACATTGCTCCCTTTCAAATGTCTGGCCTTGTGTTAAAGTTAGAAATCTTCATTCTTATTATGTTTCAAGCATTATCACTAACAAAACAGTTTCAGTACATATCTTCTTATTTACCAAGTTCTATCCTATGTCATAATATTTAGAAGTTTTCAAAACTCTTCTTTTAAGGGTCTCCTTTTATTAATCTGTTTATTTATTAAACAGAAGAATTCAGTTATATGTGAACCTGCTTTTCTCTTCTCAAGCTAACCACTCAAGAGAATTGAGTTCTAGAGCATACGGAATAAGCAATGACAAACAAGAAAACAGTGCCATGTTCACATAATAGATTGGTATTTTCTAGTGCATAATATTTATAAAAATGCATATGCATGTTATATTAGGATAATGTACAGGATTACAAATTGAAATTGGAAACTTTTGAAGTCATCAATTGTCTGCACCAGACACCATAACCCATGCTAGCAAATCATAATCATACAACCTTATCTAAGGTAACTACAACGCAGTAACTACAGTGAGATATGAACTCACAACTAGTGAGTCTGTTACCTCATAAAATCAGTCATTATACCTCACATAATTAAAACAAAAAGATAAAATGAATAGAAAAATTTAACACATGCATCACTCACCTGGCATGATACTACTTCCAGGTTCATTTTCAGGAAGAATTAGCTCGCCAAACCCACACCGAGGTCCAGAAGCAAGGAAGCGCAGGTCGTTACCAATTTTCATTAAACTGCAAGCTACAACATTCAATGCTCCATGTACTTCCACAAGTGCATCATGAGTTGCAAGAGCTTCAAATTTATTAGGAGCTGATTGGAAAGGAAGCCCTAAAATAATGACAATATGACATTATAACTGGTACATATTTAATTGAGTCGTGGTGAGAGGAAAAGTTAATTTATTAACAGTATAGTACATGTAAACACAGAAGATTTTCTAAAGCATATTGCTTTTTATCAATTCAATGTCATTCCTTTATTATTACTTCATTTAAAATATAATTTTCAAATATATTTTCCTATCTTAATTAAGAGTTAAAATATTTGCATTGTAACAACTATCACCATTTCAACTACAAAGTCGTGACAACATGTGTAAAACAAGGAATGTTTTACAACTGGGACGTTTTGTTTTTAATACAAATTACTGCATATATCCTATTATAGCTTGGAATTACTGATAAGTATATGAAAGCACACTGGTTGGGTCATGTTGAAATCTCCAGTTGAGAAGTTTACATCCTATTCACTTAGTCATTACAACTCTTGAGATATTCATTTCTGAAAGTTACAATCCTCTCAAATTCAAAATTAAATTGTGGACAAATTTCAATGAAACAAATGGAAAATATTTGCCTAATGAGGAATCATTTCTTTTATAAAACTCTACCTGTGATCTCAGCAATATTAGAAGCTATTTTTTCTGCAAATCCAATTCTTGTGTTTATTCCAGTGCCAACTGCTGTGCCACCTTGATAAAAAGATAAAATTGTAAATTTATAAAATACAACTAAAGTCCTATATCTTAATTTACTTATTGGATGAAATCAATCCAAAATAGATTTAAACTTCATTAGACACCTCCACCTCAAAAAATTATTTGGAATATACTAAATGTGGAAAGGACACGCTTGAATATAAATGTGTGCATTACTTTGTAATGTATGCAAATGAATGATGCAGAAAGTCTTCGGACACGCTTGAATATAAATGTGTGCATTACTTTGTAATGTATGCAAATGAATGATGCAGAAAGTCTTCTGCTAGTGTCACATTTGATAGAAGATTGAATAACTGGAAGAAATTTCCAACATCTGAATTTCCCATGCTAACATGGGGAAAACAAACAAAGCTGCTTCATAGAGGTAAATTCCTTATAAGTTTAGTCTGTAACCTGGTTTTGATTCCTGGTTGTACAAATTTCCCTTAATTTATATCACTAGTGCTTTTAGGAAAGGCAATAAATACCATATCTAATTTTCTTTTCCAAATTGGGCTAATTACCTACTAAAACATACCACTGATTACAAATAGTCAAGTAGAAATATTTGACTCTATTTCACTTGTGTGGGAAGAGCTGTAGCTGCCTTAGGTTGACGACTAAATGACTTCTCTGTCTCACTACCACTGCATCCTTGGCAAAGGTACTTAACTCTCAATTCCCTAGTCTCTTATATGTACATAGGTATCCTTGTGTGATACAATAAATAGGTCAAAACGACAAGAGCACTCCATAATTGATGAGTGTTTTATTAGTTTTGTGGATTCAAATCCTCACATGGTTAAAATCACTCCTATCCATTTAACAGTGTCTGCTACACAAAATGCTTCTGGATGCATGCACCAGACACAGGAATCTGGTAAAATCCTGATCAAATTAAATTCAATAGCACCCTATCAATATCCCAGATATTTCCAAGGCCTAGTTATGTATTAATCGAACCACTGAATGAACCTGTACCGTAAAAGCTAATCAACTTAAAAGAAGAAAAAAAAAGAAGCAGAGCCAATGAGGGAAGCCTCTATGTGATCGCTAGACCTGCAAGAAATCTCCCTCAAATAATACTCCAGTCTTAAAAAAGAGAAAGACACATTAGATAATGTAGTCCTAGATATACTGTGTCTGAAAATAAGACGGAATGGTCGTGGCTAGACCACCTTTGATCATAGTTCTACTTGATCAGGACTGACCTGAGCCTAAATGACAGGAAGAAGATGCAGACAACTAAATGTTCAGTTATTATTTAAATGATACAAATAAAAAATGAAACTTGCAATTTGATCTATTTAAATTTATAGAGATATCTAACTAACCTATGGCAAGCTGATATAATCTTGGCATGGTTGATTTGATGCGTTCAATTCCATTGGCTACCTGGTGTACATATCCACTAAACTCTTGTCCAAGTGTTAAGGGCACTGCATCCTACAAAATAATATTCCAGCATTAAGAAAAATACAGCAAAATTTGTGAGGGCATGTGCATGCCCCACTCCTCTCGATATGAGCAGTGGATGTAAAACAGTAAAGACAGAAAAGATATAAGATGTGTGAGAATATCAAAATGCTTAAAAGGCAATTACAGGGAAGTATACAGTCTGGTATATATATGTATCTATACCAACTGTAAATACATGTACATATATAGTCTCCGGGAGAAATGGTTTTGGATGAAAATGCATGTTAGTTGAAAATATATTGCAGGTTGGTAACACAGAGATGATCAAGAAAGACTTGATACTAGGTAGATGTAGAACTGACCTGAAACATGATAGGTACTAGAATGATTGTGGGAAAACATTTCAAACACACCACTATAAAAAGTATTATACCAATGATGATGAAGATGACAATAGCTTATTGACAAAATGATATCAGAATCAAACATTGTTTCTAAACATGCCCTAATTTTTGTATAGTATATCAAATAAATTTGTTTAACTCTTTAAGGATGGACATAGTTATAAACTTTAAAATGATCTGGAATGGGCATGTGATGCATATGGAAGATGCCAGTTGTATAAAGAGGTTCCAAGCACTTGAAGTAGATGGAACCTGTGGAAAAATGGAGACCTAGGAAAACATGGAATGAAGTGGTGAAGGCTGACCGTAAGAAGCATGGCAGAATGATCATTAGAAAATAGCAGTGTTGATGGAGGCTAGGATGTATTACTGCCCAATATACTCCTGTTAAGTCTCCATCTACCTTCTGATTTATCGCTCCTATCCCATTCACCATACCACACTGCTTGTGTAACTGGGATAGCATTTGTCATGCCCATCCATCTTCACTCCCCCTCTCTTCTATTACGACCCTTGGGTTTGCATACCCATCTTCACTCACCCACTATCATTACCACTCTTCCTCTCCTTCCACCATCACCTCTCATCACAATACCTGATTGGCATCAGTTCTGTCCATACTCATCTACCACCCTCTCTCTGCATGTGCCTCTTAGTTGACATTTATTGCTCTCACCTACCATCACCCACCTTTTTCTACTCAACCTCCTACAAGCACTTAATATGTACCTATCACTATCTTTCTCCCATTCCTCCTCCTCTACTATCCATTCGCTGCTTCTCTCTTCGCATCCATACTCCCGCACATCACTCCCCTTCTATTCATACTCTTGGTCATATCTGCCCTCAAAGAACAGAGACTATGTACAGTACAGAGGACTCCTTAGCTTTGCAGGAGTCTAGGCAGCCTCTTGAGTGTTGGTGCCGTGATAAAATGCACCCAGTACAGTCTGAAAAGTGGTTGGTGATCGGAGACAACATAGGGTAGAGAGGACTCTTTAGTTGTATCATGGACATGACAACCTTTCTAGTGTTGGTTCCACAGTAAAATATACCCAGTACACACTGAAGAGGATGGCTATCAAACGGAGAAAACAGAGTAGAGAGGACTCTTTAGTTGTCATGGATATGAAAACCTTTCTAGTGTTGGTGCCACGATAAAATGCACCCAGTACACTCTGTAAAGTGGTTGGTGATAGGAAGGGCATCTTGCCATAGAAACCAAAACAAATGAAAGGTATGAGCGAAATGTGGACTACTGACCTGTCTAGGAGTGTGGTGACTCAAAATAGGAACTGACTCTGACCGAAATCCCCTGTCCAACCCATGCCAGCATGGAAAAACGGACGTAAAACGATGATGATGATGATGATGATGATGATGATGATGATGGTGATGATGAGACCACCACCACCAGTTTCCTCAGACTGCTTTTTACCTGTAATTCTATGAATGATCTTAGCTAGCTGCTGTTCAACAGACATCTTGTCTGTCATATATAACAGCTGTATCAGTGTGATTCTGTTAACAGTAGTAACAGAAAAGAAACAGTAAATTTTATTGAAAAGTAATTCAGGTTTCATTGTAAAAATGACAAGATGTTTAGTTATTGCAACAGCAGCTGATAGCTTCACATCAGTCATCCCTTCCACAAACAAAACACAAAAAACACGTCCTTTTAACAAGCAGGGCATATAATTGTTTCAAACCAGTTCATAAATACATCATAGGTGCAGGCATGGTTGCGTGGTTAAGAAGTTCGCTTTGCAACCACGTGGTTTCGGGTTCAGTTCCACTGTGTGGCACCTTGGGCAAGTGTCTTC
>JAOPJM010001179.1:7787828-7798781 GCA_027124095.1 Muusoctopus leioderma | reverse complement strand
TGGGTGAGATTGGCCACCCTGCTCGTTACCTCGTCCCAGTTCCTATCCACCTGGAGGTCCGGGCCGAACCAGACCCCATAATAATAATTCACAAGGAATAGCACAGAAGTAGAAAACCTACAAAACATTGTCCATCAATTCAGCCAAGACATACAAATATGTTTGGGTTTAGATAAATGCGCCAAAGCCACCATAAGAAGAGGCAAATTAATTAGAACTGTGAACGCTACATTAGACATAGACACCGAAATCAGAGAACTATATCACAGCCAACCATATAAATACTTAGCAGTAGACGAAACAGATAGGATACAACACACAGAAATGAAAAATAAAATTAGGAAAGAATACTACAGAAGAATTAGGCTAATACTAAAGACTAAACTCAATGCCAAAAATAAGATAATGGGGATAAATACGCTAGCCATCCTGGTTATAATTTACAGCTTCACTATAATAAACTGGAAATTAAGTGAATTGAAAGGTTTAGATAGAAAAACCAGGAAACACCTCACTGCTTTCCGAAGCCATTAGCCCAAAGTAGATATAGATAGAAGTAGGCCGGGACTGATACAACATAAAAAATTATTATAAAATAAAAACTGTAGAACTAGTGAAATACTTAGAAGCAAGCAATGGAAAACTAATAAATATAATAAGGAAACATGAAAAAAGCAAAAAAATGTTCTCTATAAACAAGGAAACAAAATGTACAAACTAGAAATTAACTATGACGAAACAACAAATTTAGATAAGGACCAAGCAACATAAAAAGCTAAAGAAACATATAGCAACATCAAAGTAGAACTACAAAAGATACTAAAGAAGAAATGGATAGAAAAACCACTCCACGGTCAATACCCAGCAAGGCTCAACAGAGAAGAAGTAAGCCAGAGTGAGAGCCAGGAATGGCTCCCAAGCTCTGGATTACAAGCAGAAACAGAACTGATCTAGCGGTACAAGATCAATGTCTAGCCACAAATAATTACAGGAACCGAACGTCTAATAATTACAGGAATAGAACGTCTAATACTAAATGCAGACTATGTAACCAATACAATAAGACTGTTGATCACATCATCTCCGGCTGCCCAAATCCTTGCCAAGTCTGAATACATACATAGACATGACCGTGTTGGCAGCTATATCCACTGGGCAATATGCCAACACGTCGGTGTAAAAACCGAAAAGAAGTGGTATAAACATGTACCAAACACGGTACATGACAACAACCTGGCCACAATCTTGTGGGATATGCCTATTGAAACTGACAGGGAGATCAGGGCGAACCAACCGGATATAATAATCAAGGATTGGAGAAAAGATACATGTACACTGATAGACATCACAGTCCCCTCTGATGAAAATATTTCCCGAAAAGAGGTAGTAGTAGTAGTAGTAGGGGTAGTAATTGTTTCTTTATTAGCCACAAAGGGCTCACACATATAATACACTAAAAGTTGAAAAACATGAGTGTTTACAATACATGTGGGGCTGGGCAAATGAAGTTATATAAAATGGTTGGATGTTATACAATGAATGGGTTAAAAATGTTGATAAAAGACAGAATAAGTATGAAATTATACAAAAACACATAATAATTAAAACAAGATATAATGGTGATAAAGACATAAAAATATTTAGAATTATCCCACACACAGTGAGAAGCCACAAGCAAGGTTGGGCCAAAGCACCCCACAACTCTACCCACCTACCACTGTTTGTATTGAACCCTGGTGCACCCAAATCACCTGTCAACATCATGGGCAGTGTAGGAAAATTCCAATGTATTCAGATTGACATTCTTTTATATATTCATAGCAAGATAGTTAGCATTTTACCAATAACCTATCATCTGAAGTTTTGAAAACATCTTCATGTGCTAAGTCTGCTCCAGTGAATATTTCATCCTTGAAGCCCACATTGAGGCTCGCATCGATTAATCTATCCACCACATTCCTGCTGCTGAGCCTCACAACTGTGAAACCCAAGATGTTATCCTAAGGAGGAGGGGGTTCTCGTCACTCTTTTTAGTTGGTTTCCCCTTTGGTTTGTTTTTAACAAAATTCCACGTTGTTTTTATTTTTTATTTAATCAGAGAAGAAAGTTTAACTTGAATTTCTGTAGATAGAGAAAACATTGGGATAGAAGCAATTATTATTTAATGTAAAGCATAAAGTGAAAGTTTGAATCCAGTAATGGTCTAGTATTCTGTATTGTATTTACAAAAAGTGATTTCTTTTCTCCCAACATCTGTAGCATAGAGTGATGGTTCAAATCTAGCTAAAGTTAAGTATTCTATTCTATATCGTTTTTTCATTTTTTTCCCATCATCTGTACAGCTCATTGACAATTAGTGAATTTAAGTTTTCCAAAGTTACGTAATAGAGGTGCAATTAGTGTTACCTTTATCCCTCAAGCTGGACGCGTTAAGCAATATTTAAATGTTTTTCATTGGGAAAGTTCATTCAAACTGTTGAGGTTTTGCTTGGTAAAGATGAAACCAACATCTGTTGTACAGAAGAATTATTCTACCACACAGTCAGGTCCTATCACCAACCAACATAGAATGTAGGGAAATGAATTACTGCCATAAAACTTTATAAATAGTAAGAAAAGATACATTTTTAAAGATGTCTAAATATGTTAATGTAATAAATGGTTTTAAGATATAGCAAGAAAGCTGAATAAAAAAAAAATATTAAAAAATGTTTGGATGTTATGCTCATTAACAAATCAGTTTCAACTGATGCCAATTTAGTAAAACCTACCATGTGAATGTTTTCTTAAATATATTTGGCAGTGGTAAGAAAATTGTATTTAATCTTAATAGGCTAATCATGAGTATTTATAGAGTAGAATAAGATAAATTATTAGAACAGTTCTTCACTCTAATTAGTAATATACTACCACTTAGTGTCAAACATGAAAACTTCCAAGACATTTGTTGGCAGACTCAAGTTGTACGTTGGAAACAAATATTTTCAAAATAAATTCACTTCAATTTCAAGTTAGTCAGATCCTATATGTTTAGTACAAAACATCAGATGTTGAAAAGGAAAAATGGATATTGGTTATGTTGGAATATACACATATATTATATCCACTGTATTTTTTCTGTAACTCACTTAGTTACATAAGCAGATATATAAACAAGAAAAGAAATTTAAATAAATTTTCATTGTTGTAGTTAAGAAATGTTAAAACAAATAAGTGGAAATACTTCCTTTTTTATGTTTTAGAAATTCAATTTGATGTACAATATGAACTTAATATTAATAACCCCATAACAAAACAACACTACTCAACTTGACTGATAAAACAGAAGACTTAAATTTGAAGGTCTTATCTTGTGGATTAGTAGTTAATCAAGTTGATAGAATACTGGCTTATATGGGATGAAGGGGTGACAGTTCATATGCCATCTCTGGAACTGCATATTATCTTTGGCAAAGACATTCAACTCAATGATTCAGCCCACCTAATTATAGATAGATACCATCTGGGAATATAATTCACCATTATAATCAGCTGAGACACTACATAAATTGATGAGTTTCATTAGCTTCCCATGGTAAACTGAAATTCTATTCTGAACTGTAGAAAGCAGTGAGAATCCTTTTTTTATATCACTATACAAAATATAAAACCTGTAGTGATATCTCAACAACAAAATATGCTGAATGGAAATACTGTCTTAGAGAACAAAATTGCATGGCAAGTCATTTTTGGAAAAGAAAATTAGTATAGGATACGAAAAAAAAAATGCAAAAATGTGATATCACTGGGTTTAGGTTAACATATGTGATATATCAGTGGCTTCAGGTAAATCTAGTCATCAACATCTTAGGATCTGCTACAGCTTGGTGAGAAAATGAGTGATTGATGAATGTAAAACATATCTCCCATTAAGCTAAAAGTGATGTCTGGAGGATGAAAAAACATAATACCAGACTATCAATGGCTATTTGTGAATTACATTCTGAAGGAAACTGGCCAAACTACATCTTATTCCATATTAAGTCCTGATCACATATCAAACATTGCACATGTTCTAATTTTACTGTTATGAATAACTGCATATCTTTGTTAAGATACAAGATCTAACGGAAGAGAAACTGTACTTATAAAACAGCATACCAACCAGCCGGTGCAACATGTTTGTGACTGCAGTGTTGGGTATGGGTGACCTTGACCTTCAGTTTAATAATAGCCACATCGCACCATGCTATTTAGTCATCAATCGACATGTGCTAGAGTGAAGATATGTTTAGTACACTTGGTGATTTATCACAGATTGAACAATGGATGGATGGATTTGGAAGAGTTTGTGTGAAATTCTGTTTCAAATTGGGAAAAACTTTTACAGAGGCTTTTCTAACATTGCAACAGGCCTTTGAGAGGATTGTTTGAGCTATACACAATGTCATGAGTGGTACCAGCATTTGAAATCGGGGAGAACATCCCTCAAAATGATTCCAAATCTGGACAACCTTCCACGACAACAGACAACAATCACATTGCAAAAGTGAATGCTGTAACCTATGAAAATCACCGCCATACTGTCCGTGAAGTTTTTTAAGAAGTAGGAATCTATAAAAGTTCGCGCCACATGATTTTAGAAGAAAAATTGAAGAGGCATTGTGTTACTACAAAAGTCATTCCTTATCCATAACTTTTTGGCAAAACATGAGATGACTCTTGTCCACCCTATTATCTGGGTTTGGCCCCAGCAAATTTTTTTCTGTTTCCAAAGTTGAAATCCACCCTGAAAGGTCGCTGATTTCAGATGATAGAAGAGATCAAAGAAAATTCACTAAGAGAACTGCACACTACCTCTGAAAACCCGTTACAAAACTGGAAAAAATGTTGGGAGTGGTGTATTAACAATGGAGGGAACTATTTTAAAGGAGACAAGTGTGATTAAATTGTAAGTACAGCAATCAATTTTTTTTTTTTTTTAAAGTTCAGTTTCTTTTTGGATAGACCTTGTATTTGGTTCATTTGAGATTTTGTTTGCTTTTAAACAGAGTGGAGCACCTGATTATTCTTAAATAGAATTACATTTTATTTTCATTTTAATTCTGTATTTTAGAACAGAACTCTCTGAAAAATATCCCTAACAATATATATATATCCTCATCATCATCATCGTAATAAGATAATTATACTGATAACAAACAAAAGAAAAGAAAATGGTGAAAGAAATATAAAGTTAATCGTTTATGAGAGAAATACATATTATCTGATAGTACAAGTTTGAGTATTATTTATAGAGTAAGATGTAAGTGGATCAAAAATAGACTGTTTCCACTAGTTTGGCATTTTATTCAGTAAACAAATCTAAGTATCAACAAAAACTAACTCCAAATGAGCGTCTTATCTTAATTCGTCTGCACTTAAACATTTCAGCTCAAATTGAAAGTCCATTATATTTCACTCATTTCATTTCTTTCCAGATGTTACAGACTTCACTGTCATATGCTAGAAAATTTCAGATAAATGTAACATATAATGTATCATTTACATGCACAGAATCCCCCAGTAACTAGATTTGACATGAAGTTCTATAAACATTTCTTTAGAACTGCTATGTACACCAACTCTTTGTTTTACCAGTGCCATCAATGAAGTCATCTAAATAATTTAACTCTCAATGTCCTGTAGAATACGGTTCCACACAGTACTGCATCACCAAATTGACATGAACAACTGAACTATATATATAGTGAAAGTGAACCATTTTTGTGTAAATATGCCTTAAGCACCTGTGTTTCTTACCAGTAAATTTCAAAATAATTGACCTGCAAAAAACCCATTTTTAGTGATTTTCTGCTCAATCATTACAGGACTTAGAATATTTTCAACAGGTTGTTAAGCTAAACACTGAAACATCTGAATGTGTTCAGTAAATTTGAAAGATGTAGATACCAGGCATAGCTAGTAGTCAATGAAAGCTGCTTTTGTTACAAAAGAAAAGTCATCCCATTAATTCCTTTGTTCAAAATGCTCACTGAGTTGGATGAGGGGGAAGTCAATTAAATCAAGCCCACGGACATGACTGCTACTTGTTTTATTGAGCCTGGAATGATAAAAGGTAAAGTCGAACTTGGCAGGATTTGAACTCAGAATGTAAAAGAACATAACTCAATACTGCCAGCCATCACCCCCAAAATTATAAAAACCCAATGATGAGACTCAAACCAAGAATGACTAACAGTAACAATAATAATAATCATCATCAATGTCTATTAAATCAAACTGGTGAAAATAGCCAGGATTTGTAATATAGCATGTCTATATTGTCAGTTTCATCTGTGACTCCTTGTAAAGTAGTTGTTATCAAGTCCATCTTGGTCTACTTATGTGATTACCATCAGTTAGCTACCAGCTTGCTACAGCTTTTCAAACTGTGCATTATCTCAAATTATAAACTTTTCCTGTACATTCTGTATTTGGTAGGTTATTTGCATTCAGATGTTCTAAACATCATCCAAACCTGGAGCTTTTTAATTGTACATGTTTAATTCCAGTTTCATGGCATGAAGTGGATAAAAAAATACCCCCCCCCCCCTCTAGAATGCCAATCAATCACAGGTAACATTTCCACTTATACTTGACAGGTGAACAGAGGCACAGTGCAATAAAGGGATCAATCCAGAAACACAACCAAACACCTGCAGTGATTTCAACTCACAACTTTTGAGCTGATTGTCCAATACCTTACTCCCTCAGTTATCTCACCCCTATAAACCTGGATTTATTCAAATATAAGAAAACTTCAAATTTAAATTCTTGACTAAATCTACCCTGATTCTCATAGATCAACAACCTTCATATATGACTTGAGCAGCTCTCCTCACAAACTTTTCACTTATTTAGCTTCTTTTTATCTGCCAAAGAAATAAATGAGACTGTAAAATGTCTTTCCTCTGCAGCTGTAGGTCTGAACTACAATCAATCCATTTTAACAATCCTATATTAGCTTTGCAATGAAATTCTACAATTTTCATTGAACCAAGTCTTCATTATTTTCTCCTGTAATTTCCACACAGCAACATAGCACCCTTTGCATCTGAAGTTGTTGTTGTTTAACCCCAAATTAGCCCTGATTAAGCAGACCCATGATCAAAGGCATTCCAGCCATGACCACCCCAGCTTTTTGTATATCTAGGACAACACTGGCCAACATGTCCTTCCTTTTTCTAAGATGGTATGGTGGGATTTGAGGGAGATTCGGTTGCTATTTCTAGAAGATTGAGCAGTCACATGGAGACTCTCTTGTTGATCTGAAGTAGTTACTAATGGTGCCAACAATAAATTATTAATGGATAATGTGTGTAATCTGATTAATTAAGCCAGTAATAACATCTATCCTCAGTATAATGCACTTAGTATCTCAGAAAGTATCCCTAGTGAACATGCCATTTTGCCTATAATAACTCCTTAATCACTTTGCTCACTATCAATTTACTAATTTACATGATATGTTGGTGTGGCTAGGGGAAATACTTTTTTTCATCTATTTAATATCTCTTCCAAATTTTACTGCCACATGAGTGGGATGCAAAGTTAGAGTGAAAGTTGTTTGCCAGCTAGACAGACTGAGGCAAGCAGAGTAATCTGCTTTGCATGGGAGCGTAATAAAATGGATTTAGTAGAAATTTTTAAACTCATAAACACAAGTAATGTAATCCAGCAATTGGATATAATTCACATACAGCTGTTTCATTGGTGTATGTTTCTCATACAGCTGTTTTAAGGTGGCGAATTGGCAGAGTCGTTAGAGCATCGGATAGAATGCCTTGCAGTATTTAATTCTGTCCCTCTGCACTCTGAGTTCAAATCCTGCTGAGGTCAACTTTGCCTTTCATCCTCACGTGGTAGATAAATAAAGTACCAGTCTAAGGTGGTGGATTGGCAGAATCATCAGAGCAACAGATAGAATGCTTTGTGGTATTTGTTCTGGCTCTTTGCGCTCTGAGTACAAATCTCGCTGTGGTAGACTTAATCTGTCACCTAGTTTAACTCTTAACATCCTGTAAAAAATGTTTTAAGTCCTGTAATGACGGAGCAAAAGATGCCTAAAAATGGAGTTTTTGCTGCTTATTTATTGTGAAATTTACAGGTAGGAAACACAAGTACTTGGGCATTTTCAAACAAAAATATTTCACTTTCACCATATATATATATAGTTCAAGGATTCATATGAATTTGATGATGTGGTACCATGTGGAACCATGTCTTACAGGACATTAAGAGTTAACACCACCACCTGGCCCTTTGGTACCTTTAGTGGAGTTGACTCTGTTGCAAGTATTCGGGCCAAACCTCTGGTCTGGGGATACTTTCCTTCCTCCCTCTTACCAGTCTCGGAGGCCCTGAAAAAGGTTAACGGGCACAGCCTTGCCACCTGACTAACTGGTGAAAAAAAGAAATTTGAGCATTATACTCAATTTTACATGTCTCAGTTCACCTAGATGATGAAAATAAGTACCAGATATTCTGGTAATAATAGACTTCCATCTAATTCAGAAGAAGAGTTATATCATCTGATTAATGTCATGAAACTGTATCTATGCTCCAATCTCTTAAAGGTCCCCAGAGGTTTGTGAAGCATTTATATTACCTTCAATTCCATATTTAGGTGCAACAATAATTTATATTTATTTTAGCATGTCTTAAAAAGAAATGGGGAAAAAATGGTAATGTGTTTACATTGCCTGTAAGTAATTATTTTTGAAATCAAAAGCTAACAAAAACATGGTGAAGAGGATTTAATGAGAAAAATTATTTGTAAGAAATATTATATGTTGAAGATTGTATAAATAGTACATAATTTACTGATTTGGGAACCTCTAATTTATATTATTTTAATTTCTCGAGCTCGCTAGCCTTTACATAGGCTCTCTAGCTCATCTATGACAGATGTACTTTGTAGCTTCCACATCTCTTGTTCTAAGAGTTGAGTGCTTGTTATTGTTTGACCCCAAATCAACTTTGATTATGTAGACCTATGATCAAGAGTGTTCCAGCCAAGACCATCCCTTCTTTTATTCAGGCATTGTGTATCTAATACTGTTATTTAATGAATGTAGTTTTAGATATAGTCAAGTTTAAGATAGTAGCATGGGATTTAAAGGAATTTTGGCTGCTATTTCTGGCAGGTTGAGCAAGCATTTGTGTGAGTAAAAGACGGAATGGTCACAGATGGAACATCTTTGATCATAGTTCTGTCAGTTTAATAAGGGATGACCTGGATCTAAACAACAACATCAAAAAAGAAAGCCGTTTTGACTGCTGCATGTGTGTGTACTCTTATTAGATGGCATTGAAACTCATATTCTTTGCATCACAAGAAACCAACATTTAAAAAATAAATCTATATACAACCATTCTAATTTCCTTCGATACTGCTGACTTCAATTTGATAATATTATACTATTCAAACAGCTGTATTTTTCTATGTAAAAAATAAATAAATCTTGCAAACAAACAAATATGCATTTTGAAGAAAGAAAAAATTCAGACTAAATTCTTATATTCTAAAAGTTAATTTCTATGAAGAGGTGAGTTCTATTGACATATTAACAAACTCAAAATATTTTTTATTTCTTCTTTTGAACTTAATTAATTACAATTTCTTTAATTTTTGAGTTTGATTTCTAAAAGCATTAACCTTTTCATACTTGGATAATTTCATTAATAAACCTAAAATCTCAGTTTAGAATTTCTTAAGTGATGTATATGTAATCAAGTTGCTTCAGTTGTTGTTGGTGTTGTTCTTGTTTAGCTCCAGATCAACCCTGATCAAGCAGACCTATGATCAAAGACATTCCAGCCATGACCATGACCATCCCTTCTTTTTTTCAGACAGTATATGTAGGACTACATTATCCAATGTCTCCTCCTATTCTTAATTATTTTTAAGTATCATACCAGAAATGAGCCAGCAAGGAAGCTTCTATGCAAGTTACTTTACTTGCTTAATGTACCAGCGATATTTTCCTCAATAAACTTCCTAATATATTTAAAATCCAAAATCTTAAGACAGGGTAACCAAATTTAAGACAGGTGGGCCATATTTAATTGATTAACACTCTACTACTGATTGGAGTTACTCAATATCAACAATAACTGTAGAGTGTGGTGCCCCAGCATGGCCACAGTCAGGTGGCTGAAACCAGTAAAAGAGACAATCTAAGTTAAATATTGCATTACTCACATCCAGCATAGATACAACAAAGAAGGGCAGCACTGATTATAGAGGGTGTCAGCCAAGGTATTTACTAGGGTGGGGGAAACTTGGCAATCCAAACCAGTGAAGAAGGGTACTGGAGTGGTAGAAACAGTAAAGTGCTGGACTAAATTTCTTGCAGTGTCTCATTGCATTCCTTTATGTTTTCAGTTCAAATCTTACTGGGTGTTGACTTTGCTGTTCAGTTTTCATGGGTAAACAAAGAAAATTACCAGTAATATACTGCTGTAAATTCAATTAAATATAGCCCTTCCCTACAAATTTTATGTCCATGTGACAAAGTAAAAATTAAATGACTCATTAAGAGTATTTCAGTAATTAATGAATGATTTACTGAGATATAATACTGTTTTATCTATTTAGCTGGATAGTACAGGTCATTGAGTTAGTAGTGGACTGACCCAGTTGGTCATGGACTGATTAAGTTTGGAAGGTAATGGACTAACCAAGTTGAGAAGGTAATGGTCAGAGTTGGGAAGGTAATGGACTGACTTGGTTGAGAAGTTAGTAAACTGACCAAGCTGGGAGGGTAGTAGACTGACAAGAGTTGAAAAGCTAATGGACTGACTGAGTTAGGAAGGCAATGAACTAACTCTTAACGTCCTGTCAAAAATTTTCTAAGTCAATCTACCTGTCCTGTAAGGATTAAGCAGAAACTGCCTAAAAACGGGTTTGTTTATTAAAATGATTATAGC
>JAOPJM010001179.1:7741789-7755327 GCA_027124095.1 Muusoctopus leioderma | reverse complement strand
TTAAACTCCTCTGTTATGGCCTGGAGGACTATGATAAACAGAAGGGGGCTGAGGACTGAGCCTTGATGGACCCCTACGTGAACACTGAATTCGTCGCTGTACTCATTGTTTACTCTAACCTTACTGACTGCGCCACTGTACATGGCCTGTACCGCCCTAAATTTAATAAACATACATTTAATTTTACTGTGCAAAAGACCACATGGTTAAACCAAATGGCTTTCTCTGCAGAATGGACTGAACAACTTGACTAGTTTTGCCTATTATTTACAAGCTCATCATGATTGTTTACTTTATCCACTATACAGAGAGAGCCCTGTGGTTTAACCCCAGGTTCTATTTGCACAGGGAAGCTAAATGTATGCTTATTAAATGTATGTATGTAAATTTGTTTACAACTTATACACAAGCACGTTGTCTCAGTACTTTAGTTAATACAGGGTCTGTCAGGGAAACCTTATGGTTTTGAAAATGGTGGTAATTTAACTGACAGGGATTGGGGGAGGGGGTCACATACTTAGTAGCATTGAGCAATTGAGCAGTACACATGACACCATTTCAGTAGCTATGACGCAGTCGAACGTGTGACATCATACTTTTGTGATCGAGATGTTTTTAAAGTTTTTGTTTAGATTTTAATGTGGGCTGTCATGGAAAAGTGCCTAGTCAGAATATGATATTGTTATGGGCAGAAAACTTCAGGTTGACTGGTTCAGCATTGAAAAAGAAACCATCAGGTGTGCAAACTGTCTGAACACCAGAGAATATTCAGGCTGTTAGGCGAGTTGTAGTGAACAGTCCTCGTCATTCTGCATTGAAGCAAGGCACTGTACTTGGCATGCCTATGTAGGAAATCAGATGCAGATGGCTAAGTAGATAAGGTATTAGGCTTCCTAATAATAGGTTGGGAGTTCAAATCCACTGCAGATATTTCATTGGCTTCTGAACTGAACACTTTACTCTTCATTGCACCAGTTCACCCATCTATTGGGAATACGTACCAGATGATTTGGGAAGGTTATATATGATAGACTGCCATCCTATCTAAGAAGAGAGATTTATCTCTCATTATTTTCACAATATGAAACTAGATATAAGGAACTGGTCCTTAAAAACCCTGTGGGTTAAATTATGTAAGAAATTATATATACATAAATGTCTCAAGTACAAAACTAAAAATCTAACACTCTTAGGTGTAGTTCAAGTGAAACAGTGAAGTTTTATTTTGATCAAAAGTTTTCATTAAGACTCACTTAGAAATATACAAATATAAGAATTATCCCAAAACCAATCTTGACCCAAAACAAGAGAACTGCAGGGTATTAGTAAAAGGATAGGAGTAGGAGCATCAAGGTTCAAGAGAAAGCAAAGGTAAAGGTTTTGATAATAGTGAAGAATTAAAGCTTAAGTGGGTAGTGGTGATAGGAGTAATGGAAAAGTATGAGTAGCAATTGAAGATAGGTGAGATGGACTGAGGGATGGGTAGGCATTAATAAGGTTAGGGAAAGAAAGAGGTACAAGCAGAATTATATTTCTGTGTCCTTTATTACATTATTTTTGAGGTACATTTATTAGCTGGTTTGATTAAAAGAAATTTCTTATCTCAGTTCCTAGTGTCTGTAAAGCTATTGTTATGACAATGTTGGCAAGTAGCAATTCAATGTACATCAGAAATTCTCATCCCACCAAAATAAATTACTCTAGCTTGAAAATATCAAAATTCATTATTATAAACATGAAGAAAACAGACAAGAGCAAAACAAGAAAACTTAAGTGCTGATAGGTGTTTAGATTAATACTGTGAGGCATATTTATAGATCAACTCCTTGTAGAAAGTAGCAGTAGTATTGTTGGTGAATGTGCTGGATATCTGAGGAAAAACCACACCACTGTTATAAATAGACTCACAATAATAGCTTTAGAAAAAAGAGGATATACCAACCATAACTAAGAACTAGTTGAGAGTCTGCTGCAACAGTAAATATATATATATATATATATATACACACACATATATATATACACACATATATATATACATATATACACACACACATATATATATATATATATACACACACACACACACATACATACACACACACACACAAATATATGATGACAGTAGGGTATATACACATATATCAAGGATGGTCTTTCATGTGTATGCTTATTTCTAGATTCTAAGAACAAAAAATATCTGTTTGCTTGATATTTTATTTCACTTTATCATTATTTTATTTTTGATGAGAAAAGATGAACATAGAGCTTATTAAAAGCTTCTCAGATATTCTTGCTATTAATGTTAAAAACTTCGAAGTTCAATTTTTGAAAATTGTAAAATTTATTTCATGAATTCTTTTACATAATAGCAGTATGTGAGCAAAATAAAGTAATGTTATTCTATAAAGCTGTAAGAAACAAACTGAGTTAAAATGGTTAAATGCATACTGTTGGCATTTTGTCTCTCTGTCTCTTAAACAAATGTCCTTAAACAAGGCACTCAACTATTTATTTTAACATGAGTACTGCCATGTTGTAACAATTAACATTTCTACATCAGAAATGTTAAATCTAATTTGAATGAAAAACTAACAAAGCTTTTTTTTTTTTTACAGGTTTAATACTTAACAATTTACTTTGGATTTAACCAAATAAAAAAGAAAAGACAAAACTGTTTCAATGCCAAGGATATCATTACAACTGACTATGCAATTAAATTTTCACAGTATTGTCGACATTTACTCATAGATATTGAGCAAGTGTTACATGAATGATGACTTCTATGAATAGATTTTATTATATATCATATCCACTGAAATGTCCATAACCAAAAGCAAGACACCATGTAAATAGCTAAACATGTTAATACAGCAGTTAAATCTTCTCTTGAATATAAACTTACATTCTGTGGTATCATGTTTCATCCAAGTCCTTAAACCATAGCAAATCCAATGAATAACTTCACCCCTACCACCATTTCAAATTTCAGTTTTAAAGACAAAATGATGGCATATTAAAGAGAGCCTGTTTAAATTATGTGGACAGAAAGTTGTATGTCAACATACAGTTCTTGATTCAAGCTTTAGCTTTTTATTACTCCAAAGCCAATAAAAGATTTACCATAAAATTTAATACTGTTTTGTCTTGTGAAAGTTCACTAAGTTTTTGATTGACTAAACTGGTGTCATTGCTGAATATGAGGCAATAGAGGACACCCAATGATATCTATCTTTGAACTAATGAAAGATCCTATTCCTGTTGCTGACATTCTAGTTCAATATTCTTGAATTTTTATATTTTTGTACTAGATTCAGCCAACTATCTCTGGCCTTCAAATGATTCCCTATTGTGGCAACATGACACAAATTCTATATTTTAAGATAACAAAACCAAATTATGACTTAATCCAGCATACAAGATAAACTAATTGATAAAGCAGTACAATAGCTCACTGATAGAGTTCCAGTTTAGACTATACAAACAATTGAATGACAGAGGGGAAATTGCTCGTGGATGTCTTCTGCATGAAGAACAAATAGTTAAGCCAGTGCTAACATATTGTAGTGAGCCAAAAAGTTTAGTTAATTAAAATTACACCCATAGAGAGGAGAAAAAAACTCCACTAATTTAATGATTAATTCCAGTTGAGAAAGATAGGAGAGACAAATATGTTATCACTGACATAACTATTTGTTCTTCATGCAGAAAGCATCCCTGGCTAATTTTCTTCACTCATTCTCTTAAGTTGTCACACCTATCAGTGGTTATTCACTAAAACTATATCTCTCTCAGTCATCTTACAGTCTGGCTATTACTAGGAATGACTATGCTTTGCTGAGGAGGTCTAATAAGATTGAAACATGTCTGAAGTTGTCAGCATACTACTAAAGATCAGACTCCGTCCCCACTGCATGACCCCATTAAATTTCAATTAATTTAAATATTGGAGTTGTCTACTCTACCTTTTTTAATCTGAATTAACAATTAAGATAATGAATTTTTTCTCTTCACTATGAGTGTAATTATAATTAATAAAAAAAAGTTTGAATCACTACATTAAGTATGTTAGCATTCACTTATTTGTATATAGACTTGATAACTTGTTCAGTAGCATACAATTCAAAATTCAAACCTTGTCAATGTGGTCTTTGCCTTTCATCTTTTAGGATTGCTGAAATGAGTATCAGGACAAATGTGCTTGAACAAGTTGCAAAAATCTATACACTATATCAGCAGTAGAAGTTAAATGAAATTATGTATAATTTTCCTAATTACACTTAAAATGGCTATCACAAAAAAAGCTCGATGGGGTGAGATATTGAGCTTAACTTTACATTTATCTTGCAAAGTTTTTATGTTTTTTTCTGTATTTACTCACAGTACCAATTATCTGAAGCAGTCAGCAAAGTTCCAAGTATGAGTGAAGGAACCTCTGTATGGTCACTTGATCTGCTAAAAATAACACCTTACCATATTAACCTCCCTAAAATAACAACTTACTATCTAAAACAAAACAAAAAACAAAAAGAAAGGACACATGGATTTTGTAGTAGTAGATACACTATGCCTGAGGAAAAGACAAGATGGTCAAGACTGTATTGCATTTGATTATAGGCTTGTTGAAGACTGAGGACTGACCTTGGGCTAAATAACAACAACAGCAAAGTTCTAGACATAGACAACCTGTCTTCTTTTTTTTCTTTTTTTTTAAAAAACTGTCCTGGAATGTAAGACTAGGAAATTTAAATCAAATTTTAAAAAAAAATTGGTTGGGATTTGGTTATCACTGGTAGTTAGACCTCAGATTAACAGTGGAATGGCTAAGATAATATGGCACTGGATTACCAGCTCATTAGACAAAGTTCACAGACAGAAGTATAATCTAAATGACTTTAGTAAGGTATGTGGGTAGACTAGTACCTTAACCACAAGTAGAACTAAAATGGCTAGATGGATATAGTATTGGACTACAAGTTCACGCATCTTAGGTTCAATTCCATTACTGTCATTCACTTAGCTAGTAACAAAATGTACCAGATCTGGGAATATTAGCTGTGCTAAAGCAGTGTTTTATCCAAGGTAAGATTTATCTCATCTCATATGATTAATGCAATGAAATTGGAGCCAATCACCAGCCACTAAGAGCTCCTGGAAGCTACTTGAATATTTTTGTCTTTTTTACATTACAATGGTTCTAGTCTCCAATTCTATTATTCTTCTACTCCAGAAAAAAACCCCAAAACAATGACAGAGCTTCACGATCGCTTGGCCTGCTAGAAAGCGCAGCTAAATTCCCCTCAAATCACACTGGATGGTCACAGCTGTAATGTCTTTGATCATAGTTCCACTCAGTCAGGTCTGGTGATAAACATTAACAACAAAATATAAAAACTGACTGAAGGTCAAGCTGGATGAGGTCAGTTGGATCTATCTGTTTGATTAGCTATTACATACAGGCCTACCCTGGTAGAGCTAACAACTATAGTAGCATTAATAGAAAATAGCAAGGCCTAATCTTGCCTAGCTTTAATATTTACTATAGAATCCACATCTGCACTGGTCAACAGAGTTAAATTTGTTTTCCTTTGCTTTTTTTTTTTTTTCCTGGTAATATTTTCTATGTTTGCTTGAATTTTTAGAGTAAATATTTTTCAGCTGCAACCAGGCCATACACTATAATTAACTTGAACTTATAAGCACTGGCTCAGAAACCTGGTACCTTAATCTTTAAATATTCTGAGATATAATGGTCTAAGGTAGATACATGAAATAAGTAATACAACTGATATATGATGTGAAATTTCTCCTCTCACATCCAGTGAACTTCTCAACCATTTTTACATTTATTTATTTTAACTACGAGCAAGGTCAATTTTATAAGGTAAGAATTATAGTCAGTCAAATTGATACAAGTACAGATAGTACCAATACATCAAAGTTTATCAATCTTAGAAGGTTGAAAGGCAACAGTTGACCCGTTTGCATAAAGTTATTAATGATAAAGAAAATGTTGAACCTTTCATACTCAGGTGAATTCAATTCCTAAATAACATCCAGCTGCTTTCTCATTGTTTAACTTAAAAAATTTGGTAAGAGCAGATGTTTTCAATGAAAACAAGCTGAATCTATGATTATCCTCATTTAAACATTGTCATGGATTAGAACAGCATGCATTACAACATCTTTTCATGCTTCCCAATGTCAACTCTTTTGCAGATGGCACAAGTCATGTGTTATTTAGAAGTCAAATATCAGCAAATCAAATTTCAAAAGAAATCAATGCTTGATGATTTCTGATTGATCTTTATTTAATTTCTTTTATTGCAATAATGAAAAAACACAGAGTAGCAAGATGATATTAAAAGTATTAATTTAAAATCCATATTTTTTTCATGTGTGTATATTTTGAGTATTACTATTATTATTGTTGTTGTCGTTACTATTATTAATATTATTAATTTTGTTGTTGTTCGCTGTGAACAGTCACATTTTTCACAGACCTCTGCATAGTAGATATTTTCTTACAGAACTGCCATATGAAAAAAGAAGTTCTTTTCTTCAGTTTCTTTTACCACCAAAGGGCTTCAGAACAAGTGAATGTCTACCCCATTACCTGAGATAGAAGGAAGGTCTGTCTTTAGACATTTTTAAACTGTTACACACTTTTGACATTGGTAAAATTTACATGTTGCAAGATGGCTGCTTCAGAAGTAGCAGGAAGACATACTCACCACATGTGACCACAGTAAATGACACTCAGAAACGCTAGAGTAACAGAGATACTTGCACAGGCATTGACTCTTGGCTTGTCGTCAGCTTTGCGTACACTATGGATATGTGGTGAGTACAGGTGACTCACAACAATATGTAGTCAGGTGAGGTCTGTATGGACATCCAGATCCTAATGACCATCAAAGACCACCAGGCCATCCCAGAGCTGTATCCCATTGAGGGAGCAGAGAGAAGGTCAATCAAACTTTTGGTGCAGAGCAGAAGGCTCAGTTACTACACATGTGGTAGTAAAGGCCACTGAAAGGTCTTTTACCCAGAAGAGGAAAAGCAGAAGAGATGGCAGCAGAGGCAGCAGCAAGAACAACAGCAGGCCTCAGAAGTGAAGACATTGGCTGCTGCTACCACTGTTTCCAGAGCACCACCAGTCACAGCTCAAGGAATGTCCAGAGTGGAAACAAGTGAAATCGCCTCATCCTCAGTGCCAACAGCGATCAAGAGACAGGGGTCTTCTCCTCTAGTACAGGACTGGTCAGAGACTATGACTATTAGTCATATCATCTTGTGTTGATGGAGATTGGAGAAGGGTGGGAAACCACTAAGAAAAGAAAGAGGAAGCAAAAAAGTGAGCCCAGACAGAAGGCAGGCAAAAGACTGGAGGTCTCTCACAAGGAGGTGCCTACCCCAACAGAGTGCTTGAACTACACCATACTTCGAAAAGACAAACTTTGACCTAACCTGCTAATGCAGGACCTAACAGACAACAAAGCAAATACTGTGCTGATTTTCAAGGACATGAGGGATGAGTTCTAGGAGTCCCTAGATGATAGATAGCTAACAAAAACCCATGTTAGTGGTTTATCAATTTTGGAAAACCCAGTTTATGGAGGTTATCGGAGTGGAAGGTGGTCAAAGTCGTTGGGTACCCTGATCCTACCTAGGTGGTGGCTTCTCACCCCTGTGTGGGTGGGTTGCTCTTATTTGTGTTCATTTATATCTGTTGTGCGTAAACATTTCACTGCTCTACCCTGTTTATGTGTGTCTGTGTGCATCCACACACATTTTGCGTTATATGTATAAATCCTTGTGGCCAATAAAGAAAGGATTATCATTATCATTATTATTATTATTATATTATAAAGGGTGATGGATTTGTAGAATTGTTAGTGCGTCGGACAAAATACCTAGCAGTATTTAGTTATGGCCCTTTACATTCTGAGTTCAAATCCTGCCGAGATCAAATTTTCCATTCATCCCTTTAGGGTTGATAAACAAAGTACCAGTCAGATATTGGGGTAGATTTAATCAACTTATCACCTCCCCAAAATTTCTGGCCTTGTGCCAATGTAAGAAATAATAATTATTATTATCATTATTATCAGGAGCAGCATTGTTACAAATAAATAATAATTCAAAATATGATTTTGTGAAGAGATTAACAATTATAAATAAATAATTTATTTTAAATTGGTTAAACTTGCTTTCTGAGCCTCACACATTTCTATTTGTAAGCTTTTATTAATCTTGAATCTTTTTTTTTTCTTCCGTTCATATACCCTTTTTTTTCCTATTTCATATTAATTATAGATTTTTTTTTCCCCAATACCAATGTCGGTTTTCCTCGATATCTGATTTATTGAAGAGTGCCTGATTTCTCACCTATGAAGCTCTCTCTCTCTCCCCTATACATCAGATATTAACAGTGATGAATGGAGAATAAGGTTAAGTGGTTGCAGATTTCCACTTTACACATTAAATAATCCTTAACACAGAAAAGGTAAAATTAGAATACTATGAAACTTTTAGTAATTGAGAAAGGAGAAGAAAACTGCTGTTGGGGAAAAACATACACACAAATATACACCTAACTATGGATTACATTGTGTGTGTGTGTGTGTAGTGAAAGAAGAGATAGAGAAAGTGGGAGAAAGAGAGGGGAGAGATGGAGAGAAAGTGGGAGAGATAGAAGGGGAGATAAAGAGAGGGGATAGAGAAAGAGAGAGAAAGGAGAATAGATAGAGAGATAGATGAGACACAGAGAGAGAATGGGACAGAGAGAGAGGGAGGCAGAGAGAGAGAGATGGGAGACACAGAAAGAGAGAGGTAGACAGTGATGTATATATATAGAGAGAGAGAAGGAGATGGTGATAGAGAGAGAGAGAGATGGTGATAGAGAGAGAGAGGGGGGACAGGGTGAATGATAGAGTTAAGCAGGGAGTGAGATATTGATATAAATAGATATGGAAATAGACTGTAGTCGTAGTAGTAGTAGTAATTGTTATGGTAGCAATAGTGTCCTGCAACCCACCACTGGCTTGTTACAGTACCACTGATGACCTTCATCTTCATATTAACTAAGCAGTGACCTGCTCTCTCTAAGCTATTGAATCCAGCCAAATTTTCCGCATGAGGATTCGGATGGGGGGGGGGGTAAATGGAAAGTTGTGATGTTGATGCGTTTTTCAAGAATATTAGCCACACAATGTGGAAGGGATTGTACAGGGCATTTAGAGTCAAGGTTTCGATTTGTTGTAAGCTTACAGCCATTTTATGCTATTCCTCATATATAGGAAAATGGTTGTTGTTTAGCCCCAGGTCAACCCTGAATGAGCACACCTAAGATCAAAGGCAATGACTTAGGACTACATTATCCAATGCGTCCTTCCTCGTTTTAAGACAGTAGGATGTCATTCAAGGGAGATTTGGTTGCTATATTTGGCAGGTTGAATGACCACATAGAGTCTGCTTTATTGGATATATAGAAAAATGGTTAAACAGATAGACAGAAACTGTGCAGAAGCCCGTTGTGTGTGTGTGTGTGTATTTACATTATTGTTTATGTTGTGTCCCTTTATGTCCAGTGACTTAGAAGTTTGACAAACAGAGATCGATAAAATAAGTACTGGACGGAAATATATACTGGGGTCAATATGATTGACTAAAAAATAGAAAAGCCTTCAAGGCGGGCCCCAGCATGGCCACAGTCCAATGACTGAAACCAGTAAAAGAACAAAAGAATATGTCAAGTCGTCATATATGATACATGATCAAAAGCTGCTTTGAAATATTGTAAATTTAAGAGAATTCGTAAACTTTAATAACAAATAACAATTTTACTAATGTAAGCAAAATACTGAATGTGAGTGAGTGAATGCATATGTATGTGTGTATGTGTGAGCTGTCTTCCCATGTTTGCAGGATTATTCAGATCCAGATAATTTGATGTAGCAGGTGTTTAATATCAGACTATTAGACCGCATCCAAAGAACGGCCACCGACTGATTGGCATGAAGTCACTCACCAACACTCTGTAACCTCTGTAATGTCTTCTCGCTCTACCTTTTCTACTACTACTACAGTGGCTTCTGCTCTTTGGAGCTGGCTGCCCTTGTGCCACCTCTACTCAGACACACCTGGCTCATTCGTCTCTCCTCCTCTCATCACCCATATTGTGTCCTGGCCCCAGGTACCACACTAAGCATTACACCAAGTCATTCCTTCCCTGAATGTCAGGCCTCTGGAATTCCCTCCTGCACATGTTTTTTCTTGCAGCTGTTGACTTGCAACTGTTCAAGAGGAACGTTAACAGCATCAATCTCACCAATCTCAGAGGCTCTGTGAAGGCCATGGGCACTGTCCATTCCTCCAGACCATCCCCTCCTCCCCCAAAAGAACCTTTAGTAAAATGATACAGTCAATGAGGTAACTAAATGTTTCAGTATTTCTTCCTGGCCTTAATTACTTAAATATCTAATCAAATAATGGTAGTGCCCTAGTATGGCCATAGCCTACTGGCTAGAACTAGTAAAAGAGAGATATCAAATATTATATATAATATATAAATTCCTTTTTCAAGTATGTAGTCACTTTACAGTAGTAGCTAACTAAGACAATTACAAAGGAAATTGGTTAAAAATAAACAATTACCTTACAGAAAGCCTATGATGAGACTCTATGCTATTATGCTAGTGGGCAAATAACATGCTAGATATGGATAAACTACTTGTAGGACATGTATGCGTGAGGTTATTGTTGTCAGCTGTGATCAAGCAGACTCATAATCAAAGGTATTCCAGCCGTGACCATCCCATCTATTTTCTCAGCAATAATGCATCTAGAACTACACATCAAATGTGTCATGTGTATGTGGTTACAATAAATAGTGTAAGAATCCACAGTAAGCTCAGTGATGACTTAGGGAACAGGTGTGTGTCTTTAACTCTCTTGGCAAGGGATAGAAACCCATAGGAACTTCTGTAAGCTAGGACTCTCAATAAGAATTTCCATTGGACGCAGGAGTTTGAAATTTGGAAATATGGTCTTATCATAATGGAGACATAGACCAAGTGTGAGGGAAGTGATCTTATTCAGCATCCAGTAGATAGAAACTCACTGTATAATCTAATTAGTAGAAACAGAAGTTACACAAAAGGTCCAATGAGGTCTGGGACAGACTGACTGAGAAAGAAAACTATAGGTAGACAGTAACATGAGAACAATGAACTGATGTCCATGGAGTATGGCAACAGTACACTGAATACAGTAGAGAAATTCTATTACCTAGTCAACATTATACAAATGGGGGTGTACTTAGTAATAGAATAGTGAAAGAAGTTTAAAGAACTTTTATCCTTATAAACAACAAATATTTCACTCCATACAAAATGTGAGGTATATATGTATATGTAAGAATTATGGCTGTGAAACACCGCCCACAGTTTACCTCCCACACATCAACTTATAAAGGTTCAAGTAGAACAACTGTATTAACCTCACTAGTCTGGTAGAGCCTATAAGGGTTATCAGCACTGCCTCTCTTGTTCAGACTAACTGACAAAAAATGTGAATACAAAAGATCTAAAGTAACAGAAGTGGAATGAATTGAGTAAGGATTACTGGAAAGTTTGAAGGCCGGTAACTGAAGGAAGCAATGCAGCATCAAATGCATTGACTACTGCATGTTGGGGAAACAATTAGACATATATGAATATATTTTATGAAGGAACAATGTATGATGAAAGAAAAGATGTTTATGAGTTGATTGTAGAAGACACCTGCTGTTAAGAGTAAATGAATGAAGTCTTAAAACCAAGAAATTTTAGCATGTCAAAGAATACCAAGCCTCACTGACAAAGTGATATAGGGTGCTGAAGAATGGGAAGATGTTATATTGCAAACCCATTTCAGAATGTGGAAAATAAGCATTAAAATGATGATGGTGGTGATGCTTGTAATAAGGATTCTAAATATACATTGCTTTTTTTTTTTATTAAAAAAAAAAAAATCATTTTTAATAAGATTATACAAAATAATTTTGTAAAGATAAAAATCAATGCCAAATGCATTGGTGTGGAATATATGGAACTTTGATATGTTTTAGTTGTGATCTATGAGATCAAGATTTCAAAAGAAAAGAAAGAGGTAAAAAAAATCTATCCAGGTTTTCAAGAACGATAGGATTTCTTGAAAGATAGCATGAATAAAAGTATGTTGTTGTAGATAAACAAATGAAGCAATGATAAAAGCTAAGATACTGCAGAGTTGTTTATAATGTTATGTTGTTGTTGTGCCGGAAGGTAGTTGAACATCCAATATAGAGAATACAAAGGTTTTGGAATAAAAGGTTATCATTCAACAATACAGAGTACAGATAGAATGTGGGTGCAAAGAAAAGAGAAAGAGAGGGAGTAGAGAATGAGTAGGATTGTATGAATAGAAATGGATGGAGTGAGGAGGGTAGGGATAGAAAAAGAAGAGAGGGACAAAAGGAAATGTGGTAAAATAAAAAATTAAAAATCCCCAAACCAGACCAATTTACTATAAAGATGGAACAGATCCCTTTCTAAAAAATATTTCAAGAATTACATGCATGCCATAGCATTAGTATGGAATGATTCAAAGATTGTACTTGGTGAAGAAAGGAGTTATTCTATGATTAACCATTTTGTTGTTGTTGAATTTTCTTTCAACAAGTTTAAATTTATTTGAATTATATAGAAATCAATTTATAGAAATCCAAATATTTTCATCTTACAATCTGGATATCTATTACTAGAGGTGGCTGATTTCAGTTAGGGTTAACTGAACTGAGAGGAATTAGTGCTAGATCACAGTGATGTGTATGGTACAGTCACATTCCAGCTCTTCTAACAAATAGGTCAAACTCAAAATATACTTTCCCAGGCTGCTAACATTATACCCATCCCTATCTCCAAAAAACAAACATGAAAAAGGCTAATTCCTATTAGCATCTCTTATATAATAAACACTTTTGGAGAATTTATATGGATAGTTTTAATGGTACAATAAGGATTAACATCCATAAACTCAAAATACTTAGTACAAAATTATTAAAAGTAAATGAGTTATGTTTTCAACATGACTTAAAGAAATTATACAGACACACACTCCTAAGTATTGGTGTATCTCATGCAATACTACAAGAGAAAGAATGTCAGAGCAGTAATTTTGAATGTACAGAACAAATAACAATACAAGAACCATGTTGCAGGGAAATATACTTAACAGTAAAAATCCATTAAAGATTTTTTTTTTTTAAAGAATAAATCAACTTGTCAGATTTAATGATCTTATTGTTAGTGGCGAGCTAGAAACATGGCCATACCATTATATATATATATACACATATATATACATATATACACATATACATATATATATACATATATATACACATATATATATAAATATATACATATATATATATACATATATATAAATAAAATGGATCTCCGTCTGAATCAGACGATGAGTGTTCAGTTGTTCGATCAACTGAACTACCAACT
>JAOPJM010001179.1:7711895-7728150 GCA_027124095.1 Muusoctopus leioderma | reverse complement strand
CACTCACACTCTCAAGTCATGTTTACCCTCATAGAACGGAGACTATGTAGAGTAGAGAGGGAATCTTTAGCTTGCTAAAGACAATGCACCCTCCCCCTCACTCACTCTAGTGCTGGTGACACAATAAATGCACCCAGTGCTCTCTGTAAAGTGTTTGGCGATTGTACGAAGACAACACAGGGTTGAGAGGGCTCTATAGTTGTGTCGGGGACATGACAACCTCTCTAGTGTTGGTGCCACGATAAATGCACCCAGTACATTCAGTAAAGTGGTTGGCGATAGGAAGGCCATCCAGCCGTAGAAACCAAGCCAAACAAAATATGTGTGAGGCGTGGTTCCCAACCTGCTTAGGAGCGTGGTGACTCCATACACAACTGACGCGGGCCGAAATCACTCGCCCAACCCATGCCAGCATGGAAAACGGATATATGATGATGATGATGATGATTATATATATATATATATATATATATATATATATAAACCATTATTAAATTACGAAATATGTGAACCAAGGAGCATAGTTTGAATTGATCCTATATTATAAAAAGGTTAGCTAATCTCTCTTTGTCTGTCTCTCTTTCATTCACATTTATTTCAATGTGTGATTTTTAACCCTTTGAATACTGAATACATTAACACAAATCAGAGTTACCCATTGAGTATATATGTCATTATTGCAACATAAAATACCATTTTGGACAACAAACAGTTGCACAAAATCACTTATTTGAAAACAGTAAGTGGGACTTATACGTCCCAGTAGTATTTTATGGTGGGACACATGTGTCCTTCCACAACTAAACACACAATTCAAACTGAAATGCAAACCATGTATTTAGTGAGCTGTGTTGTATTCAAATTAGGATTGTATGCCTAACTGATGTTAGGCATACAATCTTGGTTTATTTGTGATATCCCTCAAACATTTAAATCATGGTGGGACTTCGCAGGCATTGCACTGAGATTTTCTTCAAGTTTCTCCTATGTGTTGCGCCTGTGATATGTATATGTGTGTAGGCCCAGCTGCCAAGCCTTCTGGGACTCATATGTCCCTGCAGGATATCTAAAAAATTTGTGGGACATATGTGTACTGTTAGTACTAAAAGGATTAAATGATACATTTTGTGGTCAAGTTTCCTTCTGATACCAAACTTGAAAGTGTGTATTCAACATTTGAAGAACAGAAAAAGATATCTCTCTACACAATTTTACAGCATCTATTTATTTCAGAGCCTTGCAAATTCCTGAAATTGCAGCCTGCCACAGAAATTATCTTATTATATATTTTGCGTAAAACAAATTTTCCCCTTGAACTGATGTTAATCTACTCTACCTCATTGTGTTCCTTTGCCACTTGAGACTGAGATTAGTAAGTTTGAAGATGTCACTGAGAGCCAGGATTTACTTTCAGAATTAACACTTTTAAGTCCAGAGTAACTGGCAGTGTCTCTGCTCCAAAATGACTTTAATTAATGTTTCTTTTCAAATTATTTTCGCTTTAACTTCTTAAGAAGATTTGTAATTAGCATAATTATATATATATATATATAGTAGTCATTATGATTACTTCTAGTGTCTGTGGAACTATGAAAGGTTAATTAGATAAATGAATATATCTACTTGTCTAGCTATCTAAAATCTACAAAGACAAATGTTCTTGTCTGAATGAATAACAATATTTATAGAGCACTACAATTGTTTACTCCCAGAAATGAAAAAATGACTAGACAGTAGTGCTGAGGTTATGTTACCAACTGAAGGTGAAAATTTCAATTTGTGGTAAAAGAAGTTAATGAATTTCCCATATTTTCATATTTCTTTTTTAATTTCAAAGTACTGTTTCCAGATATTGCCAGAAATGACACTGAGACTGTTTCCATACTTAACTATAAATATTGAACCTTTAGGCACATTAGGATGCAGAGAACCTTTCAAATCTATCTCTCTCATTTATATATATATATATATATATATATATTAGTCACTCAGTCCTCTCTGGACCCTCGCTCTCTCCTGCCAGCTAGACCACTGCCATCCACTTTGATTGGATGCTCTGGCCTCCACTGTTGTGAGCACAGTAACTCTGTGTCTTCACATATCTGAGAGGTTCACCTCCTAGGTGGTCTACCATGTGGTTTGGGGTTAGAAAAGTCTTGGCAGAATGCCAGAGCTATGTAGTTAGTGGGTGGCCTAATTATATGGCCAAACCATTTCAGTCTCTTCCTTCTTATTACCTCAATAATGCTGTATGTCAGGTGAAGCACTGTTCTTATGGAAGTATTTCTATGCCTGTCTTGTAATGATATCCCTAGTATAGACAGTAAACACTACATTTTAAAAACTTCTAGTCAAATGTATGCACTTGTGTGTGTGTGTGTGTGTGTGTGTATGTATGTGCACACACACACACACATGTACGTGTTCACATTGGATTCTTGTCAATTTGACTGGACAAATGTTCCAATCATTCAATTAATGGAATTCTCTACTCATTATATTATAGTGTAATGTGAATATTTCACAATCACTTAATCTCATAATGTCATGCTGATTCAGTATTCTGTATTTCTTCTGTATTTCACAAACACTTAGCATGTTTGTGAAATACAAAATCAGCATGAAATTGTATGAGACAAGACTGGATCTTTGAATTACAGGTATAGTCCATCCAACAGGCCTTCCACACAGTTCCTGTCTACCCGGTTTCACTTACAAAACTTGGGTCTACGTGTAGCTATAGTAGAAGATACTTGACCAGAGTGTGGCACAGTGGGATCAAATCCTGAATTTTGTGATTATGTAGCAAACTAAATATTGGCTAACATTATTCGTAAAACTCCAACTACGCTAAATCCCAGAAATTTACACTCATTAAAACACTAGAAACAAGACTTAGACGACCCAGCTACCTATCGCTATTACTCCGCTAAACAAATGGCTAAGAAGCAGACTCTCCCAGACCAGTCCCCGGCAACCAAAGAACATATATATATATATATATATATATATAGTATTAACACATTTAATGCAGGGATCATTAAAAAGCCAACTAGAAGTAATTATGTAGTGAGGAATAAACAACATTAATTAATGACCAATATTATTTTTATTATTTTTATTATGACCTCATCAGTGACGCATATACTTCACCATACTTGCCGAAGAAGTGATGGAAGAATCATTAAATGCAAAAGTGTTTAAATGTCTGAGATGAATTATTGTTAATATATTCATAATTACGATTATAATTTTTAATTGATGTTAATGTTAATTAATGTCAATATCATAATTTTTAATAAATGTTAATACAGTTATAATTTTTCGGACTAATAGTCCCAAAACTCCATAAAGCCTTAATGAGAAGAGAAACATCTAAGTTAGGAATGGTTGAACATACATGGTGTGAGAAAGGAAAACATATATCGCTATAGAATGAAATCTCCATAATTGATAGAAAACCATGGTGGAAACTTAGAAAAATTAAAAAAGCAGAACATATAACGCTTACTGAAAACTCAAACAATACACATAGGGCTGACATCAGCTCAATATGGCTGCCTTTATAGAAAAATAAATTAAAATAACCTAAAAATGTAATATTAAATATACATGCATCAATGATATTGTGGATAAGGGCATTACTAAAATTAGTTGAGAAATAAAGGTTCCTAGTTTAAATCCAGTCTGGTACTATGTACATATCTAGTAATAAAACACCTGATGATGATCAAATTGTAGTGTAGATGTAAATATTGGCTAAGTGCTTAGGAAGTTCACTTTGTAACCACGTGGTTCTGGTATTTATCCAACTGCGTGGCACCTTGGGCAAGTATTTTCTACTATAGACTTAGGCTGACCAATACCTTGTGAGTGAAGTTGGTAGATGGAAACTGAGCGAAAGCCCGAGATATATATGTGTGCATGCATGCATCGCATATGTGTCTTTGTCTCCAGGAAGTCTTCATCATTTACACCACTTAGGCTAACAGTGCATGTTGTTTATATCCCATATAAACAATACGCCTGCAGATTTTGTGGTTCAACGGGTGAAGATCGGCAGAAAACTACCTTACTAAGTAAGGGTTGGCAACAGGAAGGGCATCCAGCTGTAGAATACTGCTCCAAAATATCTCACCCAACCCATGCCAGCATGGAAAAGATGATGTTTCATCTCTACAGATGAGATTCATAGTCTGAAAAATTACAATTGTATAAAATGTAAAAGACTTTAGAGAATACCGCACATTCAAGTAATTTTAGACAGTTATTGTTTAAAACTATTTTGATCACAACTCGCCTGAGACCACCTCTGGTTCTCTAATACAAAACCTCCCATTTTAAAGTATTCATATTGAAATTAAAATCTTCAATTATGATTTTGTGTAAGAACCTTTTGTTAAGTTATGATCCAAACACCAGCTTAGTAATGAAAAGATTAGTTATTTTACTTAATCACTACAAATTTTTTGACTATTTTCAAATTTAATTGAAATACAAGAAAGTGTATTTCATTAGAAATATGGTCACAAAAGGTGCTTAGAGCTTCATGAAGAGAAAAAAGCCACTAAATCCAGCCATGTTACTGATGACTGATATTTACCATTGCAAATAGTAAATATCAATCATCTGTAAGTATTTCCCTTCAAATAAACAAAATCACTATTGCTATATAGACATACAAAACCTGATACTATTTTCTTTTTTATTAAATTTCAGTCAGTCTTGCCATGTGACCGCTATACAATTGTATAGACTACTATACAACGCACACACACACACACACACACACACACACACACACACTTTTGGAATATACTTTACCCTTTTTCTAGTTATGAAATGAATGTTTTTGTGTTGAAAATGTAGAAATTATTTCACTTTCTCATGTAACTTTGAATTGAGAAGAATCAAACAAAACATTCCTGTCCTACCTTCTCTCATTCTTTCTTCTCATTCTTGTTCTTCTCCTCTCCACAATAAAACAACCAAATACCAGATGGAATCATCTGATTTGTGCAAGGAATTTGAATTTGAAATTAGCGACTTCTTCTAACCATAATAAATATTAAAATGTGTGTTAGAATTGCTTCTTTTCTATTATTTATTTATTTATATATTTTTAAAGGGAATGGAACATGAACGTTGCAAAAATGCAGCAGATATGCTGCATACATGTTTACTTATTTCATTTCCTTCTTGAAAGGAGATTATGAAAAATCACAAAATTTAAATTTGGAAATAATAATTATTCTTCTAATTGTGGTTCAGTGATTATTGTTTTCAGGCTAAGGAAGTCAGGGGTGATGTAATTTGTAAGCCACCTCCGTAAATTACTTTATTCCAGGACTTATGTGGAATTGTGTAAAATACTTTTATTGATTCCAGTTGAATTCCATTATTTGGACAATGCTTTGAATGCATTTTTGAAAGTGTTTGTTTCGCTACATGTAATATTTTAATGTAATATTCAATAATTTTATAACCTATTATAGATATTCTAATGGCTTTTTGTTACATTAGAAAATATTCATAAGATAATATATTTAAGTATTTTTATTTATCACATATAGTGCTTAAATTTCATGATTTTTAAACAGGTGTTCTGATATATTCTGAAAAATAATACTCCACAAATACAGAACAAAGAAAGTTAAGAGCTCAAAAAGAAAAAAGAAAAAAGAAAAAAAAATATTTAAACATTATTTTGAGAATACACCACTTATCATATGGTATTGTAATCAGTTTGTGCTAAATTTATCTTTTGGCAACTATTAAGACACTATCTACGAATGGCAATGATTTTGTTTTGGCACCTGAATTGGCACAAGTGAGTGATGTAGAAATTGTTAGTTTTAGTAGCCAAGAGGAAAACAGGAAAACATGTTATTGCATTGTATTTCCATATTGTCATTAGGTTCTAGTAACTTCAAATGTGTACAAGCTGGAGGAAATATTTCCAAACTTATTGAACTGTGAACTGACATGTGATTTGATTATTAATCTTGTCATTTTAATATATTTTAGGTTTGGTTTATGTGTAAATGGTTATTAGGTAATAACTGTTCTCATTTGAAGTAGTGGCTTGTTTCCAAGAAACTGCCTGTTCTTTATGTTCCAACTAACAATTCTATATAAAATGTATAATCTGTATCTGGAAACCTTGGTTGGTATGTTTTGTATTCATCAGTTAGTTTTAATGTAACTTTGAAAGTTTACAAATAGGAATCATTACTGAGTTATCTTGACTAATTTCCTTCTAGTGAGACAAATCAGTAATATAAAGACATTGTCACTTCAAATTTTATATCTACTACCTTAATTCTTTCTTTTATTACATTTGTATCATTACATTCTCAGAGATGGTGATAATACACAAATACCATATATACTGTTTTTTTGTTATTGCTTAGTCAGGAGGGAAGGCATTACTCATCACCCTTTTTTCAGGGCCTCCGAGACTGGTTGGAGGGAGGGAGACATCCTCAGATCAGAGACTTGACCCAAATGCTTGCAACAGAGTGGACTCCACTAAAGGCACCCAAGGGCCAGGTGGTGATGTTAAACTGGGCAACAGATCAAGTCTACCACCCAAGTAGGCCACGGCAAGATTTGAACTCAGAACGCAAAGAGCCAGAACAAATACCACAAGACATTCTGTCCAATGCTCTAACGATTCTGCCAGTCCACCACTCTGGACTGGTACTTTATTTATCTACCCTGAAAGAATGAAAGGCAAAGTTGACCTCGGCAGGATTTGAACTCAGAGCGCAGTGAGCCGGAACGAATACCACAACTCATTCTATCTGACGCTCTAACGACTTTGCCAATTCCGTCACCTGTAAACAACAACAACAACAACACGTAAAGACAACGCACCTATGTAAGAAGCCATTATTAAAGGTGGTGGTGATGGTGGCGGTGGAGAAGGCAAGAGCTGCCTGGTCTCGTGCCATCTCCCCTCAGGAACTCCCAACTCACTTGACTCTCTCTCTTTCTCTCTCTTACTCTCGTCACCCATATTGTGTCCACTTCCACCCCCAAGCCCTGCACTATACCTCTATGCACAGTCCTTCCTCTCCAGAATGTTGGACCTCTGGAATACCCTCCCTTGCACATTTTTCCTGCAGCTGTTGACTCACAACTGTTCAAGAGGAATGGTAACTGCATCAATCTCACCGGGCTCAGAGGGCCAGTGATGACCATATCCACAGCCATTTCCCCCCAGACTGAACCAATAATAAAAATAAAAAAAATGTCTTATCTTCTGTTATAATTCCATTCACATCTAGGATGTATTATAGGAATCAACCCCCAAATTTGACTGGTACTTTACTTTTATCACCCCTGAAAGGATGAAAGGCAAAGTTGACCTTGGTGGGATTTGAACTCAGAACTTTAACTCTTAATGTCCTGTAAGACACAGTTCCACACGGTACCCCACATCATCAAATTGAATCATTAAACCATATATATATATATGGTGAAAGTGAACTATTTTATGTTCAAAAACACCTCAAACACCTGTGTTTCTTACATATAAATTTCATAATAAAAAACCTGCAAAAAACCCATTTTTAGGCATTTTCTGCTCCATAATTACAGGACTTAGAGAATTTTCAGTAGGATGTTAAGAGTTAAGTTGCAACATATAGAAAGAAATCTCTTTAATCAAATGTCTCTTTAACTTGATTAAAGCAAAAGAAAATCTGAAATTTAACAATTTAACTTTACAGTTTGTTCACTTTTTATTTCCTTATAATGCTATATTTTAATATACAATTTAACAGAAAAAGACAAATTATACTATTTATTGAGTAATTTTTACATATTATATACTCTAACTCAGAAATAAAGAACTCTAATTCTTAATGCCATCACCTTAACTCTGCTAGATATTCCTCACTTTAAAGAAGTTGTTTTAATGGCTACAAATTGTGATCATTGTGGCCACCGTGATAATGAAGTTAAAAGTAGTGGTGCCATAGAACCGAAAGGGAAATGCTTGGACTTGACAATACGGACGATCCCTGATCTGTCTCGAGATGTCTTGAAGGTATACATTTTCTTTCTTTTTGAATTTTTACTTTAGTTATCTTAATGTGATTAAGGGAGTTTATTTTTATTCATTGATTGAAATTAATCTCTCTCTGTCCTTTAATTTTATTCCCAAACTCTGAAAACTTTGGCTGTAACTATTTCTATGAAATAGGGGCAGGCATGGCTGTGTGGTTAAGAAGTTTGCTTCACTACCACATGGTTTCAGGTTTGATCCCACTGACCAATTCCTTGTGGGTAAAATTTGGTAGACGGAAACTGTACAAAATCCCATCTTGTGTGTATGTGCATGTGTGTTTGTCTTCATGTTGACACCGCTTAAGCAACCAGTGTCATTTGTATATGTTCCACATAAACAATATGTCCTGCATCTTAGCAGTTCAACGAGTGAAGATCAGTGGAATAAGTCCCATACTTAAAAATAAGTAAGAGTTGGCACTGAGTAGAAGAGAAGTGGATGTATGTTGTGTGCAGGAGACAAGATGGAATGGGATATGGTGGGAGGAAGACAAGGACAGAAGTACAAGTTTCTGTGGCAAGGGTGTTCAGAGGGTGTGCATGCTGTTGGTGTCCTGATTTCTATAGAGTTCGTAGACAGTGTGGTGAGTGAACGGTTGATGATGGTGATTGGAAAGATCCTGGTGAACATCATCTCAGGATATGCCCCACAGGCAGGTCAGAGTGTTGAAGGGAAAGACAAGTTTTGGTGTGCAATAGAGAAGATAATTGAAGACATGAAAGACGAGGAAGTTATCGTGATAGGGGATTTGAATGGACATGTGGGAAGGAGTATGGATGGTTTTGAGGGAGTCCATGGAGGTTATGGGCACAGTGTGAGGAATGGAGAGGGTGAAAGGATTTTGGAGTTTGCTGATGGTGCTGATATGTCAATCTGTAACACCCAATTCCAGAAAGAAAAAAATAAACTCGTTATGTACACATCGGGTGGGTCGTCGTCAACTGTCGACTACCTGATAGTACGTGGGTGAGATAGGAGAAACCTTCGTGATACAAAGGTAATCCCAGAGGAGGAGGTTGTTACACAGTACCATCTAGTTGTCTGTGACCTGAGGGTGAAAGGTGGGAGGAGAGCTCAGCAGAGGAAATACCAACCAAGGCTGAAGGTGTGGAGGTTGAAAGAGGCAACAGTGAGGGAGGCTCTAAGAGAGAAACTGAGTATGTTAGAAGATGACACGAATGGACTTGAGAGTGCTTGGAAGTCTCTGAAAGATGGTTTGTTAGGACCTGTTGGTGATGTGTGTGGATAGACAAAAGGACCACCAAGACACTTGGAAACATGGTGGTGGTATTATGAGGTTGGGAAAAGGGGTGATTCAGAGAATGGCAGAAGAAGAAGTAGCTCATCGGAGTTACAAGGCAGCCAAGAGGGCTGCAAAGAAAGAAGTGGCAAGGGCACAGGAGGCACCATGGAAGAACGTTTAGTGAACGAATGAATTCAGAGGAGGGTCAGAAAGAGGTGTTTAGGATTGCAAGGCAGTTAGCAAGAGAGAGATATGTGACGACAGGGGTGAACTGTTTGAAGAATGAAGTAGGAGAAATTGTTGTAGACTCGGATGGAATTAAGGAAAGGTGGAATAGATATATGGAGAGATTGTTGAATGTAGAGAACGAATGGGATGGCAATATAGAGAGCAATCCAGTTCTCGGACCAGCAGAGGAAATAGCTGAGGAAGTCGAAGAAGCATTGAGAAAGATGAAGAGTGAAAGGGCAGGAGAGCCGACAGGAGTTGTGGGAGATATGTTGAAGGCAGCGGGAAGTTTGGGTGTGAAGAGGATGACAGAGATCTGTACGTTGGTGGTGAAAGAGGGCTGTATTCCAGTGGATTGGAAGTTGAGTACTCTCATCCCTCTCTACAAGGGAAAAGGTGATCCTCTAGACCAGAGCTTTCCAAACTTTTTACACTGGCGACACACTTTTTAAAAATAGCATTTTTCGTGACACATTAAATTTTTTTTAGTGATACGAAATTAATAAATAAAACAATTAAGTATTATATCACGTGTCACCTGTCACGTCGTGTCTAATTGTACGTAGAGTCGCCAGATCTCAAATATACTTCACAGCAAAATATTCGTAAACATTGATCAGATAAGACTTAATTTGGCGACACACCTAGAGTGTTGCGACACACAGTTTGGAAACCTCTGGGTTAGGGTGTTGGACTCACGATCATAAGATCGTGGGTTCGATTCCAAGACCAGGCAGTGCATTGTTTCCTTGAGCAATGCACTTCATTTCATGTTGCTCCAGTCCAGTCGGATGAAAATGAGCACCCATGATAGGACTGGGGCCTCTATCATTAAAATACCCCAAAAACCTCCAATGAGGCTGGCCAAACTTGCAAGGTGTGAGCCATATCAATTACATTTGTTTTTTTTACATACTCTTTTACTCGTTTCAGTCATTGGACTGGGGCCATGCTGGGGCACCGCCTTGAAGTCGATTAGATATATATATATAAAAGAAATAAGACAATCTATTTTCAATGTGGATGATGTAATTTTCCTCACCTGAATTCACAAAAGGGATCCCGTCAAATGGAACATACTGAGACTTCCACATAAGGCGAGTTGAAGGTTTTGCAGGACTTGGAGACTGCCGAGTGCCCCAGTAACTGTGAGTTTGTTGTTTGTGGTAAGTTAGCAACAGATCAACCTCTATCTCACTCTCAACATAACCTCGAAAGGAGTTGCCAATCATCTGTGAAAAGTGGAGGAATATCGAAATTTAAATTTTGAGAAGAAAAAAAATGATGATGATGATGATGATGAGGATGACAACAATGATAATGGATTAACATTTTTATTTTGAGAACAGTTTTTTGTTTAACTGCTTAGTCAGGCAGGGTGGTAGTGCCAATCACCCATTTTTCAAGGCCTCCGAGACTGGTAGGAGAGAGAAAGAAGTTTTCCTTAGACTGGAGACCTGGCCTGAATGCTTACAACAGAGTGGACTCCACTAAAGACATCCAAGGGTAGCCAGGTGGTGGTGGTGGTGCTAAACTGGGCGATGGATTAAGTCTACCACCCCAAGTAGGCCACGGCAGGATTTGAACTCAGACCGCAAAGGGCCAGAACAAATATAGGGAGGGAGGTATCCTTAGACCAGAGACCTGGCCTGAATGTTTGCAACAGAGTGGACTCTGCTAAAGGGACCCAAGGGTAACCAGGTGGTGGTGGTGGTGTTAAACCAGGCAACAGATTAGGTCTACCACCCAAGTAGGCCACGGCGGGATTTGAACTCAGACCGCAAAGGGCCAGAACAAATACCGTGAGGCATCCCGTCCGATGCCCTGATGATTCCGCCAGTCAGCCACTGCCCCAGACTGGTACTTTATTTATCTACCCCAAAAGGATGAAAGGCAAAGTTGACCTTGGCAGGATTTGAACTCAGAGCGCAGTGAGCTGGAACGAATACCACAAGGCATTCTATCGAACGCTCTAACGACTCTGCCAATTTGCCACCTAATTGTAATAGAAACATTAGTTGTGAGTCGCTAATAATAATCATTAAAATAACATTATCAGGTGTTCAAAAGTAATTTCCAAAAGTGACAAAGGTTTTTGTCTAAACTCTACTTTAGTTTGTATTTTGTTTTTTGTTTTTTTTCTTTTTCAATACATTACTATATGGCTTTATGTAGTGAAAAATACACATCATCTACTGTTGCAACACGTGGTGAAATTGATTTTAGTAAAACTAATTCCGTAAATATTTAAATAGTATTAACTTCTAGACTATAAGCAGTATTGGTGTGGTTGATATTCTCCTTAGATTTGATTAGTTATCTGATTATATTTTATTTTATTTTATTTTATTTATTTAATACCCATTATGCCAGCTGACATGTAGGGTAGCAACAAAATTCCATATATATATATATATATATATATATATATGCACACACACACACAGAGAAACACACACACACACACACAGAGAAACACACACAGAGAAATACACACACACACAGAGAAACACACACACACACACACACACAGAAACACACACACACAGAAACACACATGCACACACACAAACACACAGAAACACACACACATATATATATATATGTACATATATATTTAATGCCCACTATGCTAATATGTATGGTAGCAACAAAAATTCCACCACAGCTGTCTGTCTGTCTGTCTTGGGCCATCATCTGGACAGTAGTTCCCCCATAGTGTGACCAAGGGTCCTCACCTCACCTCACCTTCCACAGGCCTTCTCCCAGTGTTCTTCAGTTGTCCCCCCCCCTCTTTCTTTCCCCATCTGGCATCCACTGTAATGCAAACACAAGATATATCATCCAGATCCTTTCTCAGCATGTGGTGACCAATCCATCCCCCATCACCTTCTCATTAGTTAGTTAGTATAGTCTCAATGGTTTCATGGTGACATTGAGCAAGCAATCTTTCATTTGAAATGATGTCTAACAACCAGAAAATACTGAGTATTCTTCTGAGGCTATTTTGAGTCAAAGAACTGCCGCCTATTTGGTAATGTCTCTTTCTGTCATTCTCCAGCATTCTGTATCATAGAGTAGGATCGCAACCTTGCTGCTGTGGTGTGAGGGCTTGCGTGTCTCAGTGACTCCAAGAAATATGCCGGCGGGAGAGTCATCACCTGGTAGGGCCACCCAAGCTGAAAAGGTCAAAGGGTAGAGGCCAGACTAATAGTGGTCCACTGGTCCTCCAGGGGCTGGGGGGGTGGGGTCAGGCACAGAGCTAACAATCCACTCCTGTAAAAAAAGTCACTGTTATGGAAACAGCTTAGAAGGGTCACTATACAATTCTTTCCATTGTGAACCTTGAAATAATCGTCTTTGCTTGTTACTCTGACATGTAAATAACTTAGATATTGTTTCCAAGTTCAGTGTTGAGTTTAAAAATAAAGGCTGACTTTCTATTGACATTTAATGTATCAATTACCTATTGTCTTAGTTTTCATTCTTCTTTCTTCTCCTAAAACCTGTTCTAGGTCATGAATATGATCGTTGGTTGAATATGTAATTCAAGCCTAAATGGAGAAAGTTTAGTCGACTGGTTTCAATGGAGAATGATTAAACAGCAACAGTTAATTTGCTCAAACAATCGAAGCTATAAGAGCCAACCAAAAGCTTTCTTTAACTTGACTGACAATGATTCACCGAAATATTTATCCCGGTTGTGATAACTCTAAAACCATATACAGTAATTCTAATTCCATTTCTGTCAAGTAAATCGATAAAATCAGATCCAATAATCAAGAGTAGTTACTAGCAAAATTGTTACAGTCAGAAACTGGTCCAGAATCAATAGTTGTTGCTTCATCGTTAACTGTTCTGCAAACAAAACCTCTTAACTATGAGATTTCAACTTATATTAACAATGAAAAAATACTGCTAGTTTTGGAGCCTGTGCTATTCACTTTATTACTATTTTATGTATGCTATCTAAAAGATTAGCTTTCAGTTGATGTCTATGTTGCCAATAATAATAATGTCACTTCTGTTTTTTAATTCTTTTCATAGTGACATTCTGGGCCGAAATACCAAGGGTCTCAGTGGAATAAAAAAAAGTAAATGTGTTCCAATCTCATTAAAATTAATGAATTAAAAACTGTAATTATGTTTTTTGTAAAGTCTTTCGAAGACTCCTTGAATATATCAACGGAAATTTAACAGGATCTGGTAAAATCTTGTATTTCGTTAACACAATAATACACAATAATCATTATAATAATCATCATCATCGTTTTTACATCCATGTTTCCATGCTAGCATGGGTTGGATGGAGATATTTTTTGAGGCAGCATTTTACAGTTGGATACCCTTCCTGTCACCAACCATACTGATTTTAAGTATGGGAATCCTACCACCAAACTACCGAACGGCCAGACATTTTGTTTTATGGAGATGTAAACAAACATCACCGGTTCAGTGATAAACAGTGTCAAGTGATGACAAGCACACACACGAACACACACACACACACACACACACACACACATATCTATGGAGAAATAGTAAATATGACATGTTTATATGCCTACTATCGTAGGTTTATACATATTATATCATATCTTGATATTTGTGTGGACTGAGTTCCCCATTGACAGGCCGCTGATGTTAAGTAAAGTGTTAAACACTTCTGGTATGCAAATTAGTATCTCCATTTCACTGAAGCTACTAGATTTGATGTGTATATAAACAGATTAGCTACTTGCTTCTCTGGGATTGGTCAATTGATGTAGACACCTCTGATGAGACCCCAATAAGGGTCGAAAATTGATTAAGGCTGTTCGTCATTTTTTCAATCTACAGAGAAATATGTCTACTATCGCAGGTTTACATATACTGTTGGTTCCCTGCATTTTGTACGGTAAGGAAAGTAAATATATTCTCTGCTGAGAGACAATGTTCTGTTCCAGTTATATGGCATAAATCAAATAAGATGTAACCTACCCTTGGATAGGATGTCAATCTATCACATCTATCACAGGTAACATTCCTAGATGATGTAGTACCTAATCCTGACATAAGGTAATGCACAATAAAGTGTCCTGCTCAGAAGCTCAACAAAATGCCTGCAGCTGATTTGAACCCAAAACCTAGTAGTTGTTACTCCAATATCTTATACACTTGGCCATTTCACCTCTGCTCCCTAACATATTGCTAACACTTTTTAATTGACCCTCAGAAGAGGAAAGGCTGTTGACCTTCATAAAATTTGAACTCAGGCCAATGATGCACCAAACGAGATACCATAAAGTATTTAGTCACTCACTCTGTCGATAGCTCTTTTTTATTGTATCACTTTTATCAGATTCATAAAGCTTTACTAATTCATTAATTATTGCATTAAATGCCATAGTATCATAAGAACCAATTAGTTATAATTTTTATTTATTGTATTAATATCATAGAATCAAAGATCTTCGTTAATTACCTTACAGCTTGAACATTTTACTTGCATATTTGTTTTAAATCTTCAAATGTGTTCAAATATTTTTTTTTACTGTATTTTTCTAAGTCAACATAGTTGTTCTGGCAATTTTAATAACTTCACTAAGCTTCTTGCTGTTGCATCTTACAAAAACAACATCATATTCTTAACCTTCCTTTAAATATTTCTGAGTTCATGCAATGATCTTTGCCAGACTGTAATAAACTCATGCCCTGCTCAGTATGGTTTCTGTTCACATTGGGCTTCTGATATCTTCCTCAAATATATCACAACCAGATGGCTTGTTTCTATAGAAACATAGATGCAAGCAGATAGTAACAAAGATTATGATGCCGTTTCTTAACTAAGCCAAAATCTTCTTCTAGCCAAACTACTTCCTTTTCAATAACAACTCTTATTTTCTATTAAAAGAAACAACAACAAAATACAACAAACAAACAATTTCTTCAAATGATTACTTCCACAGACAAAAGAATTGTTCAAATATAAGTTTTTCACTGACATTTTCCCCCTCCTATTTCTGTATATATCCATTTCTAAAAGGTCAAAGAGTTACAGAACTCCTGATGGAGTCACAGGGGCACCACGGTGTGTCTAGGGCAACCTTTAAACCTGGCAGAGCCCATCCCTCTACAGGTCATAATACCCATTGTTGCCAGCTGAGCAGACTGGAGCAACGTGGAGTAAAGTGCACAACACACCTCCATGACCAGGAATTGAACCCACAACCTTGCGATCACGAGTCCAGTAGCCTTACCACTAGGCCACATGCCTCCTCTATGTTCATTTAGTAACAACTAATTCCTCAGCTCTGATAAACTGGTTTTAGTAATATGATTATTTTGCTGTTTGATTGTTTATGGTTTCCATTTCTATGGAAGCTAGTAAAAATAATGTCCTGGAAAATCAACTTTGCAATTTAGTTGTAGATATTTCCCTTTTTAGTAGGATTATATGTGGTCTACTAATTGATTCTAAGATGTATGCGATTGCTGAGGAAAAGAATTCATACCTGGATTCGTAGGAGTAACTACAAGCAAGACAACAGAATATATACATAATATATTTATTATAATTGATTCAGTATGAATCGATGATTGTCTAGGAATAGTTGAAGGGAGATACTGAATGGGTTGGCATCCGTAGTCCTTCGTAGAAGGAATCTGTTAGGTGCAGTCGGCTTCTTCGTAGAAGCTTTGTTCAGAGCGTCTTCCAACGTGACTGA
>JAOPJM010001179.1:7629454-7639813 GCA_027124095.1 Muusoctopus leioderma | reverse complement strand
TATATATATATTCTGGTGAGGAGGTGGAGATGATAATGATGCTCTCTCCCTTTCTCTTTCATAAAGAGTTTCAAGAATGAAACACATGGGACTGATATGTTACACCAGTTGGGTTAATTCTAACTCACCTCATCCAAATGATATTTAATATGAATAAATTTTGAGATATAAATGCCATATATTGGTCAGATGATCTATGTAGCATATAATTTCATGTCTTGATAGATAGATAATAGCAATTGTTGCCATGAAGATATAGTCAAAAGCTTTCAGTGATCAAATCTATAGCAGCAGTTACCAACCTAAAGAAGAAATAATTTCTCAACTGTTTCATTTCAATAGCATCTATGAAAGAATTCAGCTTTGTCAAACACTTTTTTTCAAAAGCAAGGATAGAAATCTCATTTGGAACAAAAAAGAGTGAAGTTTTCACATTTGCTTTGAATTTTCACTAGTGTGGAACATAAAAACATCACCTATCAACTATTCTTTGCAAAGATTCCAATAGTGTAAAGAAAATTGCGACATGGATAAGTGGCAACAAAAGGGATATCTGAGTGTAAGAAAACCTGCTGGAGAAGATAACTGATGTCAGCAAAGTTACCACAGAGATGATTGACCTCTGTGAGCCAAGTATTTGTAACATCACTTTTGTGATTTTACTGCTGTTTATTCACACAACTCATAAATGAAGATTAAGGAGTCCAGTAGGTAGAGCTTCTTTTTTACTCTCTAGCACTGACAACTGAAAGAGAATGGTTCTTGTAGCTATCGGGATGAGGTCTGATAGATCAAAACTGCGTATAGACATAAAAGTTAGTTTTTATTTTATGATATATATTTTCATGAAGTGTGCACTTGCAAACATCATCATTAGAGCTTATGTTTTACTGTACAAACTACCACTTTACCACAGAGTAAGGATACTTGCTCAGCTGATACCTATTTTTAGCACAAAATCCTAGCACTAGGAAGTGACTTTGTTTCATATAAAAGAAGGGAGTTGGTAGAAACTCAATTGTGTACTCAGTGCCAGTAATGGATACATACATAAAAGGTGCCTTAGGATCTCTGGCAGATTGACAAGGAACCAAGATTTTAGATTAGCTAGATGTACAGAAGTAGCTAGTGGCAAGATCAACTATGAACTGAAGTCCATGGATTACTCACATGGCTTGGTAATTTCAGTGGATAGTTTCTGCTACCAAGGTGATATAATTAATACTGAAGTTGGTCGTAGTTAAAGTATAGTAGTAGCTAGGGGAAAAAAAAAGGAGTGGGGCAAAGTTCAGAGAGTTGTCATCTTTTTCAGTGCAAAAAGAAGAATATATATAAAGCATAATGGTACATAGGAGTGACATTTGGATACTAAATGTACAAGATTTGTGAAAACCTAAAGAGAAAATAAGTTGAGTATGATGCATTGGAAGTGTTATATTAAGTTGTAAGAAAAGACAAAATACTTGCAAAAGAGAAGATGGCTGGGCATTAAAGGCATTAGCCATTATGTTGCAGGCGAGAACATTGTACTAGTAAGGATGATACCTGCTGTTTGATATGCCAATGTTATACTACATACCTATCAAATGCCAAGACAGAAATTAGATATGAAAAACTAAAATAACAAGGATGGTAGCAGTAGCAACAACAAAAGTGGTGATAGCGATGACAGAGGTTTGAGTCCATAACATAATGTCAATAGCAATACCTGCTATAATTTCTGAGCAACATCTCTATTCCATTTTCTGTCAGAATTTTCAATTGTGGAAATACTATTCTGAGTCATGTTTGACTTTTATAAAGGAACATTTTGCATCTTTACAAAAAATTGCCTTAAAGGCTATCATCTTGGTGAGTTTGCAAAGCATTTCCTTCACCTCTTTCTAAATGGAAAGCCGTTTTAAAGGTAGAGCAGCATAGTAGATGAGAATAAGAGTGCATAAGTCCTATTCCAAGGTAAAGTGTGTGTGTATATGTATATATATATATATATATATGTATAACAATAAAACACTTAAATGATAATGTGGCATAATAGATAAAAAATAAAAAGTAAAAACTTTGTGCAACAAATTAAGTGAGTTCAATTTTAGGTATATGCACAGATGTAAAAACAGAGCACAAAAAATATCAGAGAATATAAAAATGTAGTGAAAATAACAATACAAATATGAGGTTAATGGTTTGGTCAAACTTTGCCACTCAACTCAGAAATATTCGTCATATCCCATAACTTGGGCACCAATGGACAACATTATCTTCAAGTAGTGAGATACAAATAAGAAAACTTAGCAGAACTATTGAACACATTTGAATTGGTAGGCATGAAACATGAAAAGTTGCAAAAGTATTAACAATACAGCTAAAATTAAAATGGATTCAACTGGGAGTTTACCTCCATTGCACAACACTTATCATCAGAATGAAAAAAGTGTGATATTTCAAACAATCAGAATGTTACATCTTATGTCTCTTCCTAGCAATATAAATGGTGATGGTAAAATAGCATAAAATATGGTGGTGACATTTTTCCTTTATAACATTCATAATCAAAGAATCCATGCACTATGCATTACAAGTCAGTTGTCGTGCTATTTAGTTTTCTGATTCATAATTAAGACATTGGTCTCCAGGGACGAGTACCAGCTGATTTACAAACAGCTATGAGCCCCAGTGCTATACACAACCTGAATTATTAAAGGATCACAAATTCATTGAGGCTAAATGTTTATACTATACTAGAGTGTTACCTCCATCATATGACAGGTAATTTTGGGAATATATTTTTGCTGTTGTAGGTAATATCAAGTAATGTTACATAGGTACAATAATTACAATTTTACTTTATTCAAATTTTATTGTGATTATGCAAAATAATGAAATGAGTACTAATTTTCAAAATAAAAATATTTATTAAATTATAATAAAATTAAATTAAACGAATTTCTCATTTATATATTTGCGATAAATATGTTATCAATAACAATAATACTGTCTAATTATCAATTAATTACAGATGTAACATTACTTGATATTACCTACAGTAGTCAACTTATATTTGTAACATAATAGGTAACACTCAGGTTAGTATATGGTAACCAAGGAAGGTAAATCCAATAAGAACAGAGTTATCTCCCTTTGCAAGCCGACAAACAGACAGAGATGCACTCTAAATTATACCAATAGATACTTAAAATGATAAAATTCTATTTCTTTTACAGTTTATTGGTGTTTTCTACTAACTATTTTATTGTCAATATTTGTCATATAGTCTCCATCAAGCCAAATGTAAATTTGTGTACTATACTATTGCAGATTACAATAAAGGAACTTTATTCAATTCTAACATTGTCAACATTTAATTGCACCTATATCTCAGAAATAAACCTCGTTTAAATCTGAATGACTACCATGCTGAAGTTCTAAAGCAAAATACTTTTACTTTTCTCTTAATAATCTTCTCTTTATCATTCTAATTTTAATAGTATGTACTAGTTTTTGTTGTCAAAGTGTAAGGTTAACTTTGTAAACAAAAAAGCAAGTTGGAGAATCAATCAAATCAATCACAGAGGCACTGATTTTACTAATTCTAGAGAAATTAAAGGTAAAAATCAACACTGACAGGATCTGAATTCAGAACAGTAAGGTAGTGAGTTTTATATATCACAAACCATCCAATCTGATTCTTTACCAATTGTACTGTCATCACTATCATAGTATGAACTTCTTACACATGCTCAAAGCCTAAAATGTATAAGCTGAGAGAATGATCTTGTGTAATGTTTGTCTTTGTAAAGATCATCAATGATCTAAGAAATGGCTCCAAGTGAGAAAAGAATCTGGGTTGTAGATTCAGCTTGACAGGAGCTAACCTCAATTCTCTGGCACACACCATCATCATGAGGTTGCTTGTAATAAAAAAGAATTTGAAAAAAATCAACATTCAAAATAATTAAAATCAAAAAGATACTTACATACTCATCTCTTGATATCTTTTTTGTATGGAAGCCTGTAGGCAAAAGGGTTCTTGAAATATATCTGTTTGAAATTAAATCACTGAAAAAGAAAACAAAAACATATTTGTTCATTTAATTGAAATTAAATTTATTTAATTATAACATTAAAAATATTGTGCAAGCAAAATATTGCACTCAAAATAAATGTCCCATTTTCTAAAATTTCTTTTGATGAAACAGATGACCAATATTTTATAGAAGAGGGATCAAAGTCAATTAAATCAACATCAGTATATTATTGATATTTAATTTTATTGTGTGTAAAGTATAGTTAATCCCAGTGAAATTTGAACTCAGAAATAAGGTATCAAAGCAGATATAGTAAAACATTCAGTCAAGCACTCCCCATTTTCTCAGATTATCACTACTGTTACACACTACTGGTAACATCCATTTTGTCATGCTGATATAATTATATTGACCAATACATCTGTATAAAATCACTCATGTGTATTATCATCTATGAGATGTTACTTTTATGACATGTCTTTTGTTATCTTGCAATGCTCAGCACAACTCCTCTCATGGGCTGGAAAAGACAAGAAGCTACACCTTTATATATATTTTTCCTTGAATCACTACATGAAAACAAACTGTTCGGTGGTACTTCAATATCTATAACTTTCTTCTTTTTTGTTTAAATACATTTATTACAAAATGATGAAAAGAGATTGCCTCTTATTTATTTCAAAATTGTTAGACAAACAAGAAAAAATGAATGTGAAGTTTTCTAGCTTTGTTTATGAGACTAAAAGTATTAACAGATGCCACTGCTCAAAATAATACAAAACCCAAATAAAATTGTCCATCTTTTAACATTTATAAATTATTTCTGCATCATTTCAGTTTTAGTGTATATAATGTGTGGAGATGAGATGGCTGAGTAGATAAGCCATTGGACTACCTACCCATGGATCATGTGTTCAAATAATGCACTGCTGGATTTTTTATTTCTGAGTATATCACTTTATTCATATTGCCTAAGTTCACCTATTGTCTGGAAGAGGTGCCAGAGGTGTTGGGAATGATCTGTGTAAGACCAGAGTCCACCAGTCATTTCAGTCTGTCTTGTCATTGAATCTGATTCTGATTATGGGCTGTGTGTGATGTCTGGTGTACAACAGTCCATTCAAAGTTAAACTCATCATGTACTAGGCATCTACCACTAGATAGCTATCTTACTTGGATACAAAGTATTCCCACCAAATGTACTGCCCATAAAAGCTGTAGGTATTTGTTAATGAGATTTATAGTTTTACAGTATAAATAATTTTAGAGAAAATGTTCCAGATGAGTATTATTTCTAAAATGTATCCACATCACCAAAAATGACAGTTGTTTAAATTTTGGTGGGGATGAATTTTCCTTATAGTTATACGTTTTTCCCCTCAATTTCATTTCTTGTGAATAACTCACTGAAAAGCAGAGACAAATGTGACACTTTATATTATTAAATACATAAAGATACTTTTTTTGTTTTTTGAGACAGTAAAAAAGTCAGATGGATACATTTTGCACAGATATCAATTTAGGCACCTCATATCCCCCACAGAGAGAGAGAGAGAGAGAGAGAGAGAGAGAGAGAGAGAGAGAGAGAGAGAGAGAGAGAGAGAGAGAGAGAGAGAGAAAGAGAGAGAGAAAGAGAGAGAGAGAGATGATATACTAGATAATATTCCCAGATCTGCTACCTATTCTTGAAAATTTAAGTGTCCCAAAGAAATTAATTTTAATATTCCAATAGTTTTTGCTCCATGCTAACAGGAGTAAAATAGTTTTGCAAAATTTTGAATATTAGTATAAAAGGCTGGAGTGAGTATTTTTCAGCTAGATACCCTTCCTATTACTGTTTAATAATAAAGTTTGTGTTTTTCTTAGACTGAGAGAAGCAACTACAATATTAATGATTTTTCCATAGGCCAACCTAAAATTTTTAGGAAAAAGGGAAATGAAAGTTTGTGATGTTTATGCCACTCACAAATATATCATTAACATAAAAGAAATGGTTCCAACTGGAAAAGGAGATTGCATTTGAGGAAAAAAAAGAAGAAAAATAAAACCACCTTCACATGAACTCGGCTAACAGCTGCATCCATCTTACATGTGATAAAAGCATAATTCTACATGACTGCAGATACTGAACAAGTGTGTTGAAAATAGTTTTGCTGCTCTCAGCACATCTGAGACTTGTCCAGTTGACAGCACTACCATATCCCAAGAGCTTATCCCATGATTTCAGTGTCAGGTCAACTACTTTTGGAAATTATCCATAATCCCCCAACCTAAAACATCTTCATTGATGCCCAGAGAATCCTCTAGAACATCATTGCTCAAACCATCTCCTATGTCTCTATATAATGCAAGGGTGGACAGTCAATCAACATCATTGTCCAGTTGGTAGAGAGCTGTAAGTACCTGACACAAGCTATGGGAAAGTACATCTGACAAAGGATGACTATACCTCCTCATCATCCAGGAATTTCTGTATATGTGCAGCCTTAGAACATGTCTGTGCATCATTAGCTACATCATCCAGAGACACTGCCAGAATAAGTATTGGCATCAGATAGACTTTTAGACCAAAGGAACCTGTGAATGAGCAGGTGTTCTACATCTGGATAGATATTTCCTAGAGCAACGCATGATGGCAAGATGGTAATATACCACTAAAGAGATTTAGGGACCTCATAACCCACTTACACACAGAGAGAGAGAGAGAGAGAGAGAGAGAGAGAGAGAGAGAGAGAGAGAAAATAAGTTAGTGGCAATATATTGTAGTGATGGTTTACATAGCTGTGATACCCTCACACAAGAATGAATAATTAGAACACATGAATTAAGTAGTGAAACGATACAGTTGTGATTTAGCAGATACAATATAATAAGCAATTAATTTTCTTGATAATTAACCTTTTTACACTTAGTTGTAATACTGAAACTTTAATGTGAAGTAACATCTCAGAAGGTATGCTAATAAAGAAAACTGATTATTAATGGTTTTAATATAAGAATGTATATTCTTTATTTTTAATGACAAGTAAAATAAATAATTAGGAAGTATTATACTGTATGAAGTATATAATTATTCGTTTAGTACCATCAATCTAAAACTGAAGAGTAATTTATCTATCTTTTGTTATGTGCATTAAAGGAGCATAAGAGTATATAATTTCTTAAAAACATATAATGAATGGTATTTGTTGGGGTATCAGCATAATTTGAAGTATTTATTTTTGTTTTAGGGCCAACTTTGTAATTTCTGAATAATTATCTCTTTGAAATATTAAAATGAAATGCTGGAATACGACTTCTCAACAGTTTATTACACTCCATTAGTAGCAAAGGATATCATTAAGAGGGTTGGTACTATATTAATACAGACAAGAGAGGAAAATGATAGAGAGGAGGTTGATACAGGGAAAGAAAACAGGATGGTAACATTGTTAGATGAAATAAATAGATAAACCAGATAAATTTATTCAACTTTCATGGAAAGCAAATAACTGAATTAGGTAACATTGGAATTACCATATTTATCATCTTATTACAAAATATATCTTCCAATATACAAACCAATCAACCAATATTATATTTATCTCACACATATGTTAAATGGTTTATTTTTATGATTACACCATTTTTATTTTCAAAAAATGTTGTCATTGGATAATTAGCATTAATGACTTTCTTATAAAGTCAGTAATTTTGGTTATGCTTTTCCAAGGTACTCACCACAATATGGAAATATCTGTGTATAATTAATTAAAGTGCTAAAAGTAATTAAAGAAAAGGAGTAAAATTGATAATACTTTCATTGAAGTTGAAAGGTAATTTCGGTGTTGTTGCTAACAACAACAACATCAGAATTACCTTTCAAGTTCAATGAAAGTATTATCAATGTTATCCCTGTTCTTTAATTATGTTGATAAAACCTCAATAACCTCTTCAAATATGTGTTTATCATATTTGTTTGTTTGTATTGCTTTCTCCAGGCCCATAGAAACACTTGGACTCAGCTCTACAAGATAGTAAAATACTCAACAATTATAAAATGTTTTCTCGGTACTTAATATGGTACTTAATTATGGTACTTAATTACAGCTGAATCAACTGAACCATCTGAGGTTAAGTGTCTTGCTGATAGACGCAAAGCAGTAACAGGGACAAGATATGAACTTGTCAACTCAGCAGTAACTGTCCTATTACAATATACCTCTGATAACCAGCTCTGTTCACTACTCTGTCCACTGGTTGGTTCATATGCTGTGTGTTACTCAAGAATTCATTCTATATTCTAATTGCAATGTCTATGTTGCTGTTTGACCCTTTCTGCTTCTTTCATCTGTTTCATGGTCTTGGCTATATCATTATATAACAAAGGTTATTTTCATGGCGAGTCCCATTAGGAAGATATCCTTTTCAGCAATGGTGAAATTTATTGCTGAAATATATAATTGTTTTTGTTTTCCAGACAGTCTTATTGGTTTCATTACCAACTTAATTTTGTGAAGTGGGGGAACTTATGTAATATTTTAAAAAATACTTTCATAAATACAAAAGTTCTAGTTTTATATTTGAAAAACTTACAATCACGTTTATGGTAATTGAAAACTTACAATCACGTTTATGGTAATTGAAAGCAATTGTTTCTGGGCCAAACATTTTCTATGATTTTTTTTTGAAGATTAATTTTCTCCTGACATAAGTTGAATATATCTATTTCATTTTCAATTTCTTAACATTCAGGATATTTCAACAGAAATTGCTTTCAATCAAATATTCAAAAGAGATTAATCAAGAGGGAAGGAATCGTTAATAGACAATAATGATATACTTTGGGAAAATCTAAATAAATCCAACCAAATAAGCCAACTGGCTGCTGACCAAAACATCATCAAGTATTGATCTTTTTAAGAAGGAAATGGAAACCAGAATTATGATAACTTGATACAAACTATGTAATATAATATTATAGTCAGCTTACTAAGAGAACAAATTATAAAAAATATCAAAGTAAAATAGCACACAAAATAGAAATATACTTAAATTTCAATCAATAAAAGAGAGAATAGTAAAGATGATGATGGTAATGGAAATGATAGTGGTGGTGCAGCTAATGGTTATAATGACAACTTGCATCATTATCTTCATTAATAGTATTATTATTTGTGCCTAAATTAGAAACAATTATTATTATTATTATTATAGCTTTAGGTAGCGGGTAAAATCAAGACAGTAAACTGTAGACCGCTGTTTTTGATGCTTTACAGCAGTATAGTTCATTGTTTTGTATTTCTGAGTTCAAATCTAAACAAAGTCAGATTTAACTACCATCTCTCTGAAAATCAGTAAAATAAGTACCAATAAGAAACTTAGTTGAATCAATCGATATATATATAATGCACACTGTAAAAAATTGTTATTGCTTCAACTACTAAAAATAATTAAAAGAGATAACTCAAAACTGGTTTGAGAATAAGATAACTTTTGATAAAGTATGTAAATATTGATATTCTGTGAATGAAAAAGAATAAAACCAGAAATGGAACTTGAATATTCCAACTTTTAAAAAGCTTTTGGAAGTCATGGTAGTTGCTTCAGTTTAACAATACACATCAGAAATAATTAGGTACTTTGGTGGTGGAATCCCTCATGGTTAATGAAGATGTTCCCTTGATGATGGATGTGATGAGTTACTTGTAGAGTAAGCTGCTGTAAATCAGCTATCACATGTAGCCTGTAATGAGAATCAGAGTCTGGATCCGATGGCAAGGCTAACTGAGATGACAGTAGTTGGGTGAATTGAAGCAATGTAGAGTAAAGTGTTAAGTGCAGAAACAGTAGTAGAAGATTTGAAGTCATGACCTGTGAGTAGGTAGTACAATACTTAACCACTAGGACATATGTAGTTCATTCATATAAGTAAACATGCTAGGAATATTAGGTTTAATGCCTACATGTAGCCTGAGCCAAGTAGAGTTGATTTTTTTTGTACAATACAACACCAGAAGCAAGATGTATCCACAACATCAGAGCTCAGATAATGAGTTTGCAAAGTACTTCAGGCATTATACTGTCATTGGACAATTGACATTTTTTGCTTTTTAAAATCTTAGAGCTCTACATAAAAAAGGTTCATGCTCTACGTAAAAAAAAAAAAAAAAAATCATTGTTCAATGCTGTATTATGAGTTTACAGGGTCATCATTTGAAGTGATTGTAGGTGTGATATAGCATATTGGAGTGGGGGTGTTCTCCTTATTATTTATTTATATAGGCGCAGATGGCTGTGTGGTTAAGGAGTTCGCTTCGTAACCACATGGTTTCGGGTTCAGTCCCACTGCGTG
>JAOPJM010001179.1:7612704-7629354 GCA_027124095.1 Muusoctopus leioderma | reverse complement strand
TATATATATTTATTCTTATTTACTAAGCTACTGACATGTATGTGAGGCCTAATTTTGTGTGAAGGGGGAGGTGCAGTCACAGAAATGGACCAAAGTGTATTACTGATACTTATCCCTCATCTCAGATATGAAAGGAATGGCAAAGTCTACCATAGCAGGATTTTAATTCAGTACATAGATGGATGCATTTAAATACTTGTAGGCGTTTAAACTGGATAATATTGCATCTAATTGCCCCTAATCTGGAAAATATTGCATCTCATTGCTGCCAATATGGATAATATCACATCTAATGGAATCTAAAAAATTTAATAACAAAAGTTTGTATGTTAACTTCCTTTTTTCTACCATACTCATACCTCCTAGATATTTTAAGTTCAGAAAAAATTTTTTTTATTCATGTTGAGATATTGTATGATCAGGGAGGTGGGGCAAGTAAACATTAATTTGTTCCTTTACTAAATCTCATCTAGAAGACGAGGTTTGGATTACATTATATTTTTCACATCAGCAGCAAATTTTGATTTAAGAGACATATGTTTAATTCCATTCCTAACCTAAATATTTACTTTCCGATCTACTTCTCACATATCTCTCTTTCTCCATACCAACACAGTGTTTCATTCTTGCAAAGAAATTAATGAAAAAAAGTAGAATGTATGTACTGTTAGTTGTTACCATGAATACATTTTCTTTCTAAAGAGATTTCTTTAGCTTCCCCCAGCTAGTATTTTGACCAAGTTTCCTGTGAATCATATCATTCTGTATAAAACAATTTATGAAGATTAATTTTTACACCCATCCATGACCCCATTTCCACATAATAATCTACTGAACAAAGAATTATGTAAATAGCAGTGTAAACACTCATTAACTCCACAGACAAGACAACATATTCTATCTAAATGAAGGTTTTGTGTTTCTTTAGTGCTATAAGAATCAATTAAACAAAGAAACATAAGATGCTAGATTTAGCTAGAGTCAATTGGGTTGTAGCTCAGTCCAACTAACTGTAAATAGGTATCATGTGGAGGTAAAGTGCACTACTCTTAGCAGTAGGAGCACTATATAATAAATGAGTAAACTATTTTATATAGAATGATATTAAACTCATAGAAAATTAGTATTTTCTTAGCAGCTTGTAGTAGTGAGTTTGAGTCCAGTCAACTCTGTTTGAGAACTATGTCATGGATGTAACTAATTGTGCAGCTATATGCAATCCATAGGTCTTGCATCACAAATATACTATGTTTCTATCTGTTCTACACATCATCAGGGAGTGGTTGCCATGTGTGATACACTGTAGCATTCAGAGAAAAATTCTATCAGTTTTTCATAGTAGACATATAAGCAAGATGATCTCAAACAATGCATTGTTGTTTGATTCTACAGTGTCCATTGGAGGTGATTAGCATTTGATATTGCAGCTAGTGTGTGTGTGTATATATATATGTGTAAATAGAGAGAGAGTGAGAGTGAGAGAGAGTGAGAGAGAGATGTATATATATGTATGTTTTCTCTTTGCCTGGATCAGTGATAGTGATTTTTTAAAAAGTGGTGTTAAATCAAATATATAAAGTTATTGTTTTTACGATGATCATTTTTCTGACTATTAACCTCATCTTTAGAATGTATATTTACAATATTTACATTTACACTGTTTCAATCATGTCATGGGTAAGTCAGCTTAGCGGGGTCCATCTTTCTCCAGGGTATTGACTCCAACCAGAAATCCCATATGTAGAGAAAAAAAACTGGATTGATCAAAAGATCATAGCAGATCAAACCAAGGAAACTATGTTTCTGTTGGTTTTTCCGTTGCTGGATACTACCTGTCGGTCACAACTCCTGACATTCTGTCAGGAGTTGTGACCAACAAAGTAGTCACTGTATTTTCTCGTGACTACTCACTTTCAGTTAAGTGAACTGGAGTAACGTGAAATGAAGTGCATCGATCAGGGACACAATACACCGTTCAGTCTGGGAATCAAACTACAACCTTATGATTGTGAATCTAACACCCTAACCACTAGGCCATGCACTAGAAAATGAAATAAAATAGCTTGAATGAGAATTGAACTAGTGCCATACACATGGCTCACAAGTAATTTATTCTGCTGACATGGACTGTATACACATGCACACACACACACATATATATAATACTGTGTATTGAAAGAGGTGCCTCATCATCATCATTTTACATATGATCATTTTACATATACATATTAATACAACAGTTATAAATGTGTATACATTGTGATTTTAACATACAGTTAAGAAATAATTATTCCGTTATTCTTTTACCAGTTTCAGTCATTGGATTGTGGACAGGAGCACCACCTTCAAGGGTTGAGTCAAAAATATATCGGCCCCAATACTTATCTGGTACTTATTTTATTGACTTCAGAATAATGAAAGGCAAAGTCAGAACAGGCAGGATCTGAACTTAAAACATAAAAAATAGCACAAAGTATTTTCTGTAACCAAACAGTACAAAATATTTTGTCTGATACTCTACCAATTCTACCATCCATCCACAGAATTGATGAGAATTCTCAGTCTATAACAAAATGACAACCAAGTACTTAAAAAGATATCTAGACATACATTACCATACAGCTAGGAGACACAATGGGAATGCTTACCTACAAGTAGAAGAAGAAAAAATTCAATTTTATAGCAGCATTCAGTAACAATCATTTAATGAATATAAATAAGTTTTTTCATCCATTTAAAAAAAATCTGTTTAATCTATTATATTACTAAACTACCTCCCTAATTCTTTCTTTCATTTACTTATATATATACATTCACTCTGGTGTATAAACGATCTGTAGCACTTGCTGCACTGCATATAGCTTTAGAAAATACTTTTATGCCATGTAAACTCTCAACATTAATCAAAACACATTATCTGAGCCTTCTATTAGTTGTATGTAAACACATCTATCTAATTAATATGTAAAATATATCTTGTTATTCATTTAATTTTTTTCTCCTTATTACTATTTGCAAATATATGTCCCTATATTAATTAAAAGAACTGTTGGATAACAACAGCAACAACAACAATAATCCTTTCTTTATTGGCCGCAAGGGCCCATACAACACAAAGCATATTACAAAAGGGGTTATAAGATGTATGGGGATGTACACACACACACACACACACATTATATATATATATATATATATATAACAAATGGAGGAAGGCAAAAAAATGTAGAACAGTATACTGGAGACAGGTTAAACATTTTAACACAAAACAAATACAAATGAAAAAAACATAAGGGCAATCACAGGGGTGAGAAGTCACCATCTAGGTAGGACCAGGGCACCCCACGACTGACCACCTTCAGTTCCAATCACTTCCATGAACTGGGTTCTCCAAAATTACTCCTGAATAATTTCAGCTTAAGCCAATCCATGAAGGGGCCCACATCTCCTGGGACATGACCCCTCAACTGTTGATAGACCACTGACATGGTCTTTATTAGCCATTTATCATCTAGGGGCTCCTGAAACTCCTCCCCCATCTCTTCCTCAACCAGCATGATATTTGCTTTGTCCTCTGTTATGGGCCAGGATTAAGCAAGTTTGGCTAAGGTTGTCTTTTTCTAAGTAGAGAGTAGTTCAGATACTTCATGGAGTTGGGTGTCTCTTTGAAAGGGACTGTCAGTCTCTTGCCTGCTTTCTGTCCAAGCTCACTCATTTTACCCCTTTTTTCTTTTCTTAGTGGTTCCCCACTCTTCTCCAATCTCCTCCCCTTCACTGTAAGATGATGCGGTAGTACTGATAATTGTAGTCTCTGGCCAATCCTGTGCTGGAGGAGAAGATTTCTTGACTTCTAGGTCGGCATCTGCTCCTAGTGCTGGTGACACTGAGAATGATGCGGTTTCTCTTGTTTCCACTCTGGCTATTCCCAGAGCTGTGACTGGTGGCGCTCTGGAAATAGTGGTAGCAGCAGCCAATGTCTTCATCTCTGGAGCCTACTGTTGTTTTTGCTGCTGTATCTGCTACCATCCATCACCCTCCCTTTTTTTCTGTTTTTCCTATTCTTCTAAGCAGAAGGCCTTTAAGTGGCCTTTACAACCACACATGTAGCAACTAAGTCTTCTAACCTGCACCACCACTAGTCAGGCTGACCTTCTCTCAGCTTCCTCAATTGGATACAGCTCCAAGATAGCCTTGTGGTCTTCAAGTGTCATTAGGACCTGGATATCCATACGGACCCCACCTGACCACAAAGTCACTTCTGCACTCACTGCAATTTCATAGTGTTACGCAAAGGTGACGACAGGCCACGGACCAATGCCCATGCCAATATCTCTAGCTGTGATACTAGTATTTATGAGTTCCATGTACAGACTGGAGGCAGGAGTGTGATACACCAGTTCTATTTGTCTTCTCACCATGTTCTCAGTCTAAAAAACCAGGCATATGCTTCCATATGTACTGCCAAGGTTGATGGAACAAATGTCCTGCTACACATCAGCTACGGCCCCCTTTAACTCTTTCTTCGAGGGCATATGAAAGCCTCCTCACTCCATTTTTTGCAAAACAGAGTTACACCACCTTCCTTCTCACCCTTTCCTGGATAAATTCATCGGGCAAGAAGGCACTGTCTTTTGTGACATACCTCACCCACTCATTTTCCTTTTTTTTGAGCTGGCTTTCGACAATGCTAGCAAATGATGGAATGTTGCCATTGTTGTTGGCATTTTTTGCGGGGTTTTTTCAATTGAATTATTTTTCTTTCCAACACTGTTCTTTTTGTATCCTCTACTGTGCATGTGTGTTTAAAGCTCTGCCTGTATGTTTGATTAATAATTTGGAGGTGTGTTTATTTACATTAGTGCTACCACCACTGTGGCAAGCACCTCTTCCTGCCACTTCTGAGGCAGTCATGTTATGATGCAAGTAAAATTTTACAAATGTCAAAAATGTGTAATTGTTTAAAAATGTCAAAAGACAGACCTTTCCTCTAACACAGGTAATAGGGTAAACTTCCAATTGTTCTGAAGTCCCTTGGTAGTAAAATGAGAACCCCCAATCTCGTTTTCCTAAGATAATCCTGGAAGAAAATATCTTCTGTATGGAGCTCTCTGAAAAATGACCTTTCATAGTGAACAACAATAAAACAATAATAATAAAACAGATGTAGCTCAAATGCTACAAAAAACAAAACTGGAAGGTTCCTGGACATAAAATCCCAAACTTCTGGTTAAAATATTCAACAGGAACACATAAGACAATAGCTGAGATGTTTAATAAGATACTGATGGAGCTGGAGACAAACCTACACTGGCTCACTGAGGGAAAAAGCATCTTAATCTCCAAGACTACAGAAACAGCAAACCTTAAAAACTACAGACCCATAATGTGCCTTCCTACAACTTACAAAGCCAATACTTGAAAAAACTGAATACAGTGGAACTAGACAAAGAATAAGTGCAGCACTGGCTGAAAAGCACAAGACTCAAAGCTGAGACAAATGGATTCTTGATTGTGACACAGGATCAAAGCCTTCCTACCTGAAACCATCAAAAGCATGTAATGAAGCAGAATACATTAAGTAACTGCAGAATATGTGGTGATGAGGAAGAAACAATTAACAACACTGTTTCTGGCTGCCCTGTCTTAGCCAAGAAAGAATGAGAATGATGGATAACTTCTACTTTTACAAGAATTGTGAGAGCATGTAATGATAATCGGCTAGCTTTTCTGACACCAACCTTTCAAACAAGATGCAAAGACACTAGTTTAACTTCCATTAACCATCATATGCAGTTAGCATTTCTTATTGTTCTGTTTAGCAACCATTAAATATATAAAATAATTCTCTTTAATATACAAAAACAAAAAAACAAAATATGTAAAAAACACAACATTGAGTCAACTTGTTTGAGTGTCAAAGTGTTAAGACTCCTTTTAACCTACTAACAACATTGGCAGTTAGTCACAGAGTATCAGCAAAACAGGTCACAGTGAATGATGTAACAGGCATGAAAGCTTGCTGCTGTTTTTAATTATAAATCATCATTATTTCAACTGTTAACCAATATAAGATTGAAATGGGAGTTCATTCAGCATTGTGTTCCCACCAACAAGTTATTTTGATCTTCTCTCTAGTTGCATTCAGTTCTATTAACACAGCACCGCTGCTATCTCTACAACCAATCTCGGCACAAAACCATAAACACAACAACAAAAATGTTTGTAAATAATATGTTGTGTATAAATAACATTTGTAGAAAGAAATACATTTAATTTATAATTCTGTTGAAATAGTTTTCATCATTCTTAATTTATGGAAACTAGTCCATTTTGTTTACTTTTATACTTTTACATAAATCTTTCTATATCCACACACATATCAAATGGTGTTTATAAATTTGGTAATTTGCACATTACTGAAGCATTTTGATCATAAGTTTCCAGTAAGATCACTTAATCACTCCATCACAGTGTGCTATCAACTCTGGTGTGCCTCAAAGTGTGGATATGTCTCCCACACTCTTCCTTCTGCACATTAACGGCCCACTTATTATTACTTCTAACCACACACACACATGCACACACTCTTACAGAGATGATACTACCATTTTCTCCTTGATCTTCTGCACACATGCATCACCCACATACAGCCTAGACACAACTTACCAGACATGCACTGTTTACAAACATCTTCGAAAACATCTCACAACGAGACACAACAACCTATGCTCCTTCAATGGCATAGAGGTGAATTGCTGCACACAGGTATCAACCATGCCCAACCTAAACAACTCATGCAAGACCTGCATTGGCTCCAACTTGAAAACATCTTTCAGTAGGGACATGACAACCTATTTTCTTTTAACAGTACAAAGACACAATCCCTACATATATCAAAGAAACGAGTATTCTACCAGAGCCTCCCTATGCATGAACAATACACAATTAAAACACTCAAATTTACTACAAATGCTAGGCCCCACAATCTTTAATGCTCTCTCTCATGGCAAACTCACATATACAACATTACCAAAACTGCATCCTAAAGACTAGGCTTTCTCTTCAGGGCCAAAAAATACTTCAGCCCTGATCAGTTGTTCACTCTCTACAAAACTTATGTGTGACCCACATTGTTACACTGTGCACACTTCTAGGACGGTGTTGCTGTTGCACACACAGACACCCTAGACCACATCCAAATGGCCATTCAGCTGATCGGCAATTTCATTTTTCAAGACATTACAACCACTAGCTCACAGATGTACTGTTTTTTTTCTTTCTGCTTCTTCTATCGTTACTAAAACAGTTTCTACTCTCTGTATATCACCTCTGCCCTTGTCTCTCCCTCTACTGCCATCCCTACTGTGCCCCTTTCTCCAGTCCCTGCATTAAACACTTACCCAATCATCCTTCCTCAGATTACAGTCCTCTGGAATTCCTTCCCTGTCCATGTTTTTCTGACATGTTTCATTCTACAGAAATTCCAACTGAACACCAACTGCATCAATCTCACCAGTCTGGGAGGGGTTACAAAGGTCATGAGCACTGCCTCTCCTATTGACTAATTATTTTTAAAATATTTATTTATGCTCTTCCCACTACTAACTATTCAACTGGAATATTTGTTTACCGGCCACACAGAAGCAAATAAAGTCTGTAATAAGTTTTGAACTCGTAATCCTGAGATCAGCAGTCCAGAATCTTAACATCATGCTTCCCGATTTCACAATTAGAATAGGAATACTAAAATCTAAATAGAGGAACTTTAGAAATATGGTTAAGAGTAATGAATGTAACTGTAAATTCTAATGTAGGGCAATCAACAAAAGATGTATATATAAGATATAAACTTGAATGGGATTAACACTTAATATTTCCTGCAACCATATATATGGGAAATAGATAGTTTAAAACAAGAAACTCTATTTTCACAACAACTTTTCAACAACACACAAAATAACCTTGACTTGGTAAAACAATTTCATTTACATTTTGTTTTTCCTTTCCTTGCGTGTGTTTTTTTTTTCCTCATTTCATTTTAATAGTACTTCAAGCAGTTTGTTTGCTACCAGCTGTATCATATGAGATAGATAACAAGCAACTATTTTTTTTACAAATAAAGTACTTTATAGCACCAATCCTTATTCACAATTATTCTAAATAAACACTTAGTAGTAAAATACACAATTTACTTGGGGCTAGCCAATAAATACACTCTATAATGAAAGGGGATAGTCCAATAAAAGAGGTCAGCCAAAAGAAAACCAAAATATTTTTTAAACAAAATTTTGAATCCAATGACTTGAATCTTTGGTTTCCTAAACAATCATTACACATTAAATATCAAATGCTATTATTCTACTTAAAAAAGAAGGATCTCTTGTGTCAATCAATGCCTTTCCAATATCTAAGGCTAATGTTATAAATTTCTTATTCACATCATTATTGCAACAGTATTGTTTAAACTGTTATGCAAGTACTATATTCAATACTCACATTATGTTTCAGATCAAGGAAATAATTTGCATAGATAACATCGCACAGACTAACAGGTTTCAGTGCTAGCCTGCAAACTGTAAAATCAAAAGTTCAAACCTTGCTTCAGCATCAACTCAAGTCTCTGTAAATCTAGTTAGCTAAGCCCATGGTATTAAGAAAAAGATCTAGTAGGTATTGAAAAGAAAAAAGACATTTTTTGGAAAGCTGAGCTTTCTTTATTTTTATATTTTACAATTATTGTAACAATATATTTCTGTATCTCACCATTTTTACTAACTCACCTGTTTAAGGTTCTGCAATTAAAGTAACAGATATATGCACATGTATTTATGTCTATTTCTAACCTATAGCTTTTCAAAAAGTGACAATCATATAACTCCTATCATATCCTTCCATTCCAAGAGATCCTCAGGAAATAAAAATGCTCTTTCCTTCTTTCCTTGAAAACCTACATTATAAATCATAGTAGCAAAACAAAATGAAACAAAAACATAAATTTTGGCCCATACTACTACCTTGTAATTAATTTTCCCTCAAAATTTCCATTACTGCTCCCCTGCCATTCAAATGTTATAATGGAAGCAACTGTCCCCATATGTACTTGGTTTATTTTTTACTGAACAACATGTTAAAATATATAGCTCCTGTTCTCCTTCTTCACACTCATAATCAGAAAGATTTTACATTCAGTTACTACAGCTCGGATTGTTCTATAGATTTCAATATTTTGCATGAAATGTTTCAAAAATAGTTGTTGTCTAGCTAAATGATATATTAAAGCTGATATTAAGTAACCATTTTCTAGCTGAATAATATATTGAAGTTGATGTGGTAACAGTGCCTTGTTGACTATGGTAAATATTTAGTTGAAAATTTTCAGTTGCAATATCTTATTTTGTGCTGATTGAAATAAACAAAAATAATGATTTTATTTTAGGCATAAGGTGAATTGTGCATAAAATCAATTGAAATACATACAATATATCACTGGTACTAGTGGTTGAGTGCAGTAGAGTAGGAAATAAGCAAGTTTGCAATGCAGCTTTGATAACCAATTGAAGCTATTTCTTATCTCTTACACTACTTGGTAAACACATATCTCTATCCCACTGATGGCAACTGTGATCAGTGTTTGCAAGATTACTTGCTTAATCACTAATGTATATGTGTATACATGCACATATGTATGCACAGACAGGTGTATGTATTCACATATACATTTATATATGTACTTTTGTTAATTTAATTAATCAAATGCTACAAAATGTATCAATATACACCTCCATATACTATATATTATGCAAACAAGCTTAGATTTTACTGAATATATTGTGTAAACAAGCTTAGTTCTTTGAAGCTTGGTCATCACTTTTCATTTTTAATTTACCTCAATACTTCACATCCATTCAAACAATTCCTCATACCATTCATTCTTTATTCATTTACTATATTAAATTCCCAGTCTTCTCTACTGGAAGTGATATTTCTATTGAAATAAAATTGATTATCCTTGATTAGGTAGGTTAATTTTCTTACATAGAGAACCTCTATAAAACCTCAATATATTACTTCAATGGGATATAGGAAGTTATATTGAGATTTAACCTCATAAAATTCTAACCCTTGCCTGATACACAAAGATTTATTATTTCTCGTTTTCACAGCAGTCAGTGGATGAGTGACAAATCTACTGCAGGATAGGATGATAGTCTATCAATCATGGGTAGCTTTTCTCATAAGAAGAATTGAACTTGGCACTACAAGTAATAATAAAAAAATGTTTTTAAATCACTCAATTCCACTGTGCTGCTGCTGTATACAACAGTCAGTTATACCACCAATGGTCCCTAATTAGATCTAGGTAAACTCAACCATTGAAAATTAAGTATTTTAGTGATAACTTCCCAGCTAGTTGTCCAGTACTGAATCAACTTCGTGCTGTCAATTTCAGAAAATAGAGGGCCAAAATTAAATACTGCAAAGCATTTACTCTAGTGTTCTGTCTGTTAACTTGCCATTCTTAAATGAGATAAAATTAACGAATACTTTATCTCTGGATAATTCAAACATGTAATCAAGCCATACTACAATAGCTAAAAATCAATGTAAAATCATTTCATATCTTAACTCCAGCCACACACCCCACACATACCCACACACTGATGAACAAATAATGATCTTAGCTGAGAGATGTAAAATAGTTAAAACAAAAAACAAAAATACAATCATATTGTAAAATCAATTTCATAGCATGTTAAATCCAAATAATCAATAACATATAAAACTTTAAATTCAGGACATGCTGGTTGTTTCTCATTGATTTCTTTTTTATTTTATTTATTGACTGATTGATTGTTTTGTTTAGCTATGTGTGTGTGTGTGTGTGTGTGTGTGTATGTGTGTGTGTGTGTATGTGTGTGTGTGTGTGTGTGTGTGTGTATAATTTATAAGTAGACAATGTACACCTTTAATACCAGTGAATTTCAAATCTATTAAATATTTTAAAAGAGAACATAGTAATGACTTTACTGCAGATAGTTCCATCACTGATTTATTTATTATTGTTACCAGTCAAGTACTGGGGATTGTTGGCCTTGTGCCTAAATTAGAAACAATTATTATTATTATTATTGGATTGGTAGAATCGTTAAAGTGTTGGACAAAATGCCTTGTAGTATTTATTCCGGCATTTTATGTTCTAATTTCAAATTGCGCCAAGGTCAGCTTCGCCTTTCATCCTTCCAGGGTAAATAAAGTACCAGTCATGTACTAGGTTGATATAATTGACTATAACCCTCCCTTAAATTTGAGGCCTTGTGTTGCAAATCATTATTATTATTATTATCTTTTGACAGTCATTAGCGCGTCGGACCGAATACCTTACAGTAATCGTTCTGGCTCACAGCGTTCTGAGTTCAAATCCCGCCGAGGTCAACTTTGCCTTTCATCCTTTCCAGAGTCGATAAAATAAAGTACCAGTCAAGTACTGGGGTTGTTGGCCTTGTGCCTATGATAGAAACAATTTTTATTATCTTAATTAATTATTCATGGTTTGAGAAATACATCACGAGTTTCCCTTTTTGAATCCAGAATTAGGTAATCTTGAAGAACATGCATAGAACTGTTCATGTTTAACAAGGATCATTATCCTTATTGTTAGGATTGGCTGAATTGTTAGAGCATTGGACAAAATACCTTCTGGTATTTAGTTTCAAGTCTTTACATTTTGAATTCAAATCCCATCAAGGTCAACTTTGCCTTTTGTCCTTCCAGGTTGATAAAATAAAGTACCAGTCAAGTACTGGGATTGTTGGCCTTGTGCCTATGTTAGAAACAATTATCATTATTATTATTCCTTTTTTTCTTTCAGCATTTTGTTATTTTTCTGCTGGTATTAGTTTGCAGCCTTCAGTATCTAGCACCTTTCTAATGGTTTTTGCTGTGCCAAGCAAAAAAGCTTTCTGTAGAGTAGGAAATTCACCTTGATATCAAATATCTTCAACCAGCCATATAGGCTTCTTGCCACTGTCCCTAAGGCTCCTATTACAATTGGGGTGATAACAACTTTACAACAATTCTAAATTCTCTGAATTTCATACTTCAGTTCCTGGTACTTTTCTATTTTCTCACGTTCTTTGTCAACTACTCTAGTATCAAACAGGCAAGCAACATCGATTAAACAGTTCACTCTTTCCTCTTTATTGAGTATGACAATCTGAGCATGAATGTTCAGTTTGCCTATTCGTTTGAATCTTCATATCCCATAGCACCTTTATGTGGTTGTTTTCAAGGACATGTTCTGCTTTATGGTCATGTCATTTTCCCGCATGCTCAAATCTAAACCTTTTCACAAATTTGCTAATGTAAGATTGCAGCAACTTTGTCATGTCTCCAGTTCTTATACTCCTTCTGAGCCAGCATATTACATTTAGTGACTACATATGCAACCGCCTCTTCTCTTTCACCACACATTCTATAATCATCTGAGATGTCTTCCCTCTCGATATTCTTTCTGATGTATCTCGTTCTGATTGCTTGATCTTGCACAGCTAAGATTAAACCCTCTGTCTCTTTCTTCAGGCCTCCCTTCTTTAGCCACTGGAATGACATCTCATCTCAATGCCCTTCAGTATTTTGAAAAAAAACTTTCCGTGTAAGCTTTTCTGCTCATGTCGTTGCTTTCTGGTTCTGAGGACTTCACTTTTTCTCCCTTCCTTCACCCAATATCTCCGCTCCTCATATTGCTATCAAAAGCACCTCATTATTGTCAGCAACATACTTCCTCAAACTCTTTATCTCTAGCTCCACAGTCTTCTACACTTATCAGTCCTCATCCTCCCTCTTTTCTGTTAAAATATCACCTGTCAACATCTGCCTGTGGATGTAAAGCTTTGTATATTGTCATGACTTTCCTGGCTTTTCTATCTACCTGCTCACGGTCTTACTTTGTCCATTTAATTATTCCTGCGCTATATCTGATGATGGATATGGCTTTTGAATTTATGGCAATGATGGTATTTATACCATTAAACTTGGACTTTAATATCCTCTTTACTCTTCGGAAATATTCACTCCTGATTTTGTCTTTCATTATTCCATCCCTTATACTACCAGCTTCTAAAACTCCCAGATATTTATATCCACCATCTATACCTATCACTCGTATCTTCTCTTCATTTGGTAGATTTATTCCGTCACTTTTATGGTATTTCCCTTTCTTCTTCACAAGGATCCCACACTTGGAAATACCAAACTCCATTTTGATGGCATTACTTAACACTCTCAGTGAACCGGCACAGATCTCTCAGTCTTGCCATATAACTTTAGGTCATCCATGAATAATAAGTCGTTAACTGGCTCCTGGTCTTATCCTAAGCAAAATCCAGTTTTTATTTTTCTCAATTCTATGGAAAGTGAGATAAGAGCAATGACACACAGCAGGGGTGATAAGCTATCACCTTGGAAAATCCCAGTCTATTTTGACTTTTCCAAGTGAGTGTCCCCCTGCTGTTAGTTCTGTAATGTTATGTGCAATTTTGAACATTTTGAGCATCTTCAAGATCCAAGAGTGGGGGATCACATCATATGCTTTCTTGTAATCGATCCACTCTATTGCTAAACCGGTTTTTCTTCTCTCACAGTTTCTTAAGATCATTTTATCGATTAACAGTTGGTCTTTTGTTCCTCTTGAATTTCTCCAGCATCCTTTCTGTTCATTCGGGAGTAAGTTCTGTTCTTCCAAATGTGCATAGATATTATCCGCACATATACTTGTTAACAATTTCCACAGTAATGGTAGACATGTTATTGGTCTGTAGTTTGATAGCTCCTTTCTGCTTATCTTTCATGATAAAGGTTGTCTTGCCCATGGTCATCCAATTTGGGATATTTCCACTCCGGAGACTTTCCTTCAAAAAATTAGCCAACACTTGCCTGGGTGTTTTAATGTTCTTCAGCCAGAAACATTGCAGTCTTCTAGTTTGGAAATTTTGCAGCTTGCTTTGCAATGAGTTCTGGAGTAATTATTGTACTGACCTGTTGTTTTACTTGTCTGAATTCGTTTTCTACATCTCCTATCCACTCAGCCTCCACGTTGTCACTAACTTTCTTGCTCCATATATCACTCCAGAACGCTCTGCTTCTCTCTGCATCTGGTACTTCATTGTTGTATCGTTCTACTCCTTCCAATTTTTCATACAATCTCTTCTGATTATTTTGAAACAGCCAGTTCTGCTAGAACTTCTCTCCTCTACTTTCGTATTGTTTTATCTTAGCTGTTTTTGCTGTCATTCTTTGCTTCAGTTCTTCAATTACAATATTCATACCTCTCTTTTTTACATTGTATTTTCTTTCTAGTATTTTAATAACTCCTTTATTTGGCGCACTTTCTTTGAGAGGATGTAGTTGACTCACTCCCGTCTCAAGCTCTTGATGCTATTTTCTGCCCGACTTTTCCAATAAGGTATTTATCTGTCTGCACTCGGTTTACCTGCCTTGTATCCAACCTCTTCAGCTACTACTTCTGCTACAGCCTTGTATAGGTTATTTACCTCCAAGAGAGACGTAAGTGGTGTATATCCTATAACATAGTCGATTTTTTTTCAGTTTTTGTTTCACCGTCCTTCTATCATATGCTCTAAGGTTGGCAGTTTTGTTACAGTTTTGTTTAAGTTGGTTTAATATCTTGCCCAATAAATCGGTCTCATCATCGCTCTGACCCTCCTGTTTCATTCTCAATTGTATTTCCTCTCTATGCAACTCATCTCCTTCTTCAATACGATAGTTTAACTCTGTCTTTATATTACCTTCACTTACATTAACTTCTGATTCATCACTGTTCCATGTTGGGTTTTCTATCTCCCGTTTAATTTCTTCTAATTCTAGTTTAGACAGGTAGCCATTATGCTTTATAGATGGTGCTTGCCCTGAAAGTTTCTATTCTATCTCGTTCCAAATTGCCAACATTCTTTTTCTATTCCGTCTCTTATTTGGTTCGCTCATAAAGTAGCATTTCATCACTATCTTGTTTAGTCCAGGGGGGTTTAACTGGGTTCTCTTGTCTTTTTAGCTTGTTATCATCCCGCACCAGTGTAGTTGTTTGGTTATAACCAATCGTGCCTTGCCTTATTTCTTCCAACTCTTGCTCTGATAGGTACCCATTACTTTTAATGGCATTAGCCTGCCCAGCTAATTTATGTTCCTTAATAGTTTCCATTCCTAGTATATTCCAGTTATCTAACATTCTTTTTCTAAATCCTGGTTCGGTTGGGTTACTTAAGTAATAGCAATTCATAACAGTCTTGTTTAGCTCTTTCGTCCATTTTGCTCTTTTACCTAAGATAGAGGACTTATTTGTTGTAATAGAATGACGACTGATAAGGACCTGCCCCTGCATCACCTGAGAGCCTCAGCTCTACAGACACCTAAGGAGTCTCCTTCAATACCTTAGCTCCCACTTTTGGGTTTTTCTATAATATGCTTGACTGACATTTCCACTCATGGTAATGAAGCTAGTGTTTTAAGATGACACCACCACCGGTATTTTTATCGAGACACCATCTCTAGGAGGGTTGCCAACAAAGACTAACGAGGCCCACCTCCCAGCTGTATGCCAATCTGGTACTTCATTGTAGAAATTAGTGGTTAGTGAATTTAAGGTCGAGATACCAACTTTAGGAAGATTGTCGGCTGAGACTAAAGAGCTCCTCCTACCCATGGGATACGGCCGTACCATGCAGATCACCAACCAGGCATTTTTAGAACAAGGGGGTGCGGGGATCCGTAACACTGGTGAGGGGTCCATACCAGGTGCTGTCAGCCGGAGTCAGCTGAGCTCAGGACTCGTGTCAGGTAGGGTTGTCACTCCTTGAAGTTGTGACTGTGTCCACTACCCACTACCTTTTTATTATTATTAATTTTATGTAGTCGTAGAAACTTAAAAGTAGCGACGGAGAGAAGCAGAACTATACTCTCGAGAAAATTCCATGAAATACAAAGTAGCCTGAGCGCTAATGATTTGAACAGACTTATGGCGTGGTATACCAACCTTCCCACCCCCACAACCGAAAGTTATCTCGCGTTGAATTGGCAGAGTCGTTAGCGCATCGGACAGAATGCTGTATTCGTTCTGGCTCACTGCGCTCTGAGTTCAAATGTCGCCGAGGTCAACTTTAACTTTCATCCTTCCGGGGTCGATAAAATAAAGTACCAGTCAAGTGCTGGGGTTGTTGGCGTTGTGTCTATGTTAGAAACACAAGGCGGCGAATTGCCAGAGTCGTTAGCGCGTCAAACACAATGCCTTGCAGTATTCGTTCTGGCTCACTGCGCTCTGAGTTCTAATCCCTCCGAGGTCAACTTTGCCTTTCATCCCTCCGGGGTTGATAAATAAAGTACCAGTCAAGTACTGAGATTGTTGCCCTTGTGTCTATGCTAGAAACAATTATTATATATATACACACATATACATACACATATATATACACACATATACATATACACACGCATACACACACAGAGACAGAGCCCCCCACACACACACACACACGTACACACACATACATACATATATATACACGTATATATATATATATATATATATCCGTTAAAAAGTAACGAGCTGGAGAAAAAGTACTCAATACCGTAGTAGAGTGT
>JAOPJM010001179.1:7581432-7599187 GCA_027124095.1 Muusoctopus leioderma | reverse complement strand
AAATGTTTCTTCATATAATTAAATAAATAAAAATCGCTTGGAGCGATGTCAGGGCTGTAGGGAGGATGCCGAAGACTTGTGAAGCCACATTTTGCAATAGTTTCTTGTGAAATGTATATATATATACATGTACGTGGCTTTTTTTCATACACGCGTGTTTGAGATTTCCCCACAAGAAATATGTTGTCCATGTTTCACTGGAGTAGAGTAAGCATGTGAGTATGCAAGCTTTGTAAACAGAGAACTTAGTTGACTATTTTATGCTACTCTGGGACAAAACACGGCCTTCCAAATATTTAAATGCATCAGTTGCCTTTTTCAGGTGTAAAACTATTTCATCATCTGTTAATGAACTTGTCAACGACTTTAAGTTTGTAACCCTCAACAAAAGTATCCGGCTCATAATGCTGTTTGCCTGGGGCCGGTTGAAACATAACAGGTTTTCCAAGGTTTATCTGGAGACCAAAAGCTTTGCAGGCAGCATTGAGTTTATGCATGAATTACTGCATATCTTCTACAGAGTGTGTGACAAGATCGCAGTTGTCAGCATAGAGCAAATCCTGCACCAAGCTAGGATTGGATTTAGCAGAGAAATGTTTGATGTTAAACAAGTTTCCTGTTGATTTGTATCTGATGTAAATACCTTGGTCACAATCTTCAAATGCATGCAATATAACAATAGAAAACTATATGGCAAACAGAGTAGGTGTGATAACGTCACCCTGCTTCAACTTTTATAGGTTCCATAAGAGTACCACCAACATATACACGGACTTCCATATCATCATGAAATGACCATATAAGCCACACAGTGATTTGGACAACTAACCTTTCCAAGTATACTCTACATCAGGGGTGTCAAACCTACAGCCTGCAGGCCGGATCCGGCCCATGGCCATGTTTTGTCTGGCCTGCAGCCCAATTTTATAAAAAGAATTTTTTATTATTATTTTTTAATTTTAAAATATTCTGTAAAATATGCTAACACCTCTTATTCTCTCCTTTCTTTGTTATGATAATGTCTATTGAGTAATTTATCCATTTACTTTGGCGTACACTGTGAATAGGGTTTTTAGGAATAATTGTCCTTATCTGGCCCGCAAGATCTAGTTTATGCTTTAATCTGGCCTGCAAAGCCAATTGAATTTGACACCTCTGCCTCTGGTCTACATAGTCTCCCTATCGATGGTGTCAAAGGCCTTTTCCAACTCTACAAACACCTGTACCAGGTCCTGTTGTTGTTCTCTGCATTTCTCCTGCAATTGTCGTGCAGTAAATATTGTATCCACAGTGCCTTGGTTGGGATGAAAACCACACTGGGACTCTGGAAGTATATTTTCTGCAACATTATCAATTAGGTGTGACAAAAGAATTCTAGAAAGAAGCTTTCCAGCAGCACAGAGAAGAGTGATACCCCTGTAATTACCACATACCTCCTGTACACATTTACACTTGTGAAGAGGCATCATCATGGCGTCTCTCCATTCCTTAAGAACATAGCCCTAGTTCTAAATGTTATAAAATTAAGCCATGCGTGATTTTGACTAAACAGTGGACACCAAATCTAAAAATTTCAGCACTAAACCATCCCTACCAAGTGCCTTGCCAAGATTTAAATGCCATATAGCCTTCTGAATATCTTCCAGAGAAGGAAGATTGTCTACCTCGGCTATCACAGGTCTCTATTGAAGGTTTACTATCACCTTGTGATTGACAGTAGAGAATTTGTTAAGTAATTCTGAGAAATGTTCTTTCCGGTGAATGGCTGTGTGGGCAGTATATTGGACTACACTTTCATAGGTCAAGAGTTCAGATCTGTTGCAGGTGTTTCATTGTTTCTCTGAGCCAGACACTTAAACATTTTACATACTGCAGTTCACCTGAAATAGTGTAAGCACCTATTAAACAGTTTACACTACAAAAAAGGTTGTATTAAATGTTGGCTCTATGTATCTCTGTGCTTTATTAAAAGTACTAACTAACTGGAGTCACCTTCAAAGTTTTAATCAGAGCTGTTGTGTTGGTACATAAAACTTTTGACTCATCAATTTATTGTACCACTGACTCCAACTCCGAGTAATTAGACTAATGATATATTTCTTATATTGAATGAAAGCATACAACACACATGGCCAATGTAAATCACCAAGCTGCTTTTTAGAACCCTAACCTGTTAAAGTTTTGGTTTAAAGGCTATACCTATGCCATTGTGGCTTTTTTATATTATTTATTAAAGAAGTTACAAGCAATTAAGCATAAGACAAAAGTTACAAGATTTAAAAAAAGGCTGTTTTTATCGAAAGGCTATAAAGTAAAATGATATAAAATAAAATATATAAATACCATAAAAGAAAACCAGGAACATCTTTGTTTATCAGTTCAAAAATCTAAAGTACATCAAAGTTAAAACTAAAAGACTGAACACCTAAACCAATTTAATAAATGACCATTTTAAAAGAAATAAACTCAGATACATAACCCTTCCTTTTTGAGATTAAAGCATTGTTTGAATATAAAATTTAAGTGAATGTAACATGAAAGATTACATATATGACATAAAAATTATATTGTAAAAGATTGAAAAGTTTATCCCAACAAAATTTATGAAAGAAATATTGTATCTATAGAATAGGTGTTAAATCAAACATTCAGAATTTTCTAACATCTTGTTCTTAGAAACAGAATTGCTTCTATCAGATCCTCGTTCATAGAAGCCCTTACATCTGATTTGATTATTTTCAGTGTAGAAAACAGTCAAATCAGTATCTGTGAAATCGGACATTTTAATGCGTTATATTACAATTTATATTTAGTTTTGGAGTCAGTACATTTTTACCAACTCTGACTCCACAGATCTGCTTTTAATAATGATTTCGATGGTATTGACTTGTTTAGTTTAGAGAGTTGACAACTCTCATTTGCAATGTCTTTATACATTCATAGTAAAAGATTTTTTTTACCATATGAGTCCTAACTGTATTTAAAAGAAGGTCTAAAAGAAATGAATAGATGTTATTCCAGTAATATGCACAAGCAAATCCAAAGGCTCAGTCTTCAGCAACAGTACTCCTAATACTATTGTGACTAATAATAATAAAATAATAATAATGACACTATCTCTGGAAAAAATTTAGTAATGCTAACATATTGGTTTCTTTTAATAAGGCTTAAAGACTCTATATTTTATGGGAGGGAGAATGAAAAATTAAAACACACATGCCTTTCCTCCAAGAATATGTGGCATATAAATGAACTGAAATGACTTCAATCAGAAATCAAAACTGCAGCACATTCTGCTCATTGGAAGCTAACCTTGTTCTAAAGGTACTCACACAAACACTAATATTGTAAATATTGAATTCTAAAAACGTTTATTTTAAGTAAAATTTATGATTTTTCATCCTCAGAGACTTTAACTGGAAAGCGAAGGGTAGGGTAAAAGTGATTCTAAAAATGTAGTCCATTAAAAATTTTAAAAAAATGTGAATAATAATTGATGAATTTTATTTGATGCAATTTATGAACTGCTATGGTATTCAATATGTGTGAGTTTTTTTTTTTTTTTTGGGGGGGGGGTTCATCCCCGAGAGACTACTAATTTCTTTATTGTATTTGTTTGGCAAGAGATTTGTTCTGTGATCATGCATGGAATCTAAAACAGTTGCACTGTGGTAGAATCATATTGGCCATTCAAAAGACACAAACACAGTTAAAGTCATTCCTATTGTAGTATTTTTTTAATCATATATTCTATTATGTATCAAAGATTTTTCCATCAAAAACTTGATCACTGATACTCTAATTCAATTTTGTTTTAAATTGAAACTTTACATAAAACCTTTTATGCTAATGATGCATTGCATATATTATGGTGTTTGAAGCAAAATTTATCTTGTAAATCTATGAGACAATACATAATATATGTATGTAAATCTATATACATACATACATACACACATGCAATATGTACATATGTATTTTATTAGTAATAGTATGAAAACATTGTCCCTAATTGAATATTGATGAACATAATGTCAAACATGAGAACTATGATAATGTCTAAATATATATGCACCCTTTTTAATGCTATTTCATTTAATTGCTATATATATATATATATATATATATGCATGTATGCACACACAAACACACACATTATATTTGATTTATATAAACTGAATGTTCAATAAATTCTGTGGTACCAGATTTTGTGTATGATTATATCAGCATCATCCTTACTGATGTTTTAATGACTGTTTTTTACAGACTGGCATGAATTGGGCAAATCTGACATCATATTGTCAACTTTTCCAGTTTTTTGTTATCTCATCCTGAAATATGACCCATTACTTCTTCCTGTATCTCTCTTTGTTTTCATCTGTCAAAGGTACACTCAACTCACGGCACTTTTTACCCAGAATTCATTGTTCATCTGCATCAAGAGATCATACAAGTGCAGGCACTGTTTCCTATATTAGAATATAATGTCAACTCAGCCGTGAAATGTTGCCAGACCAAACTAACCGCTTCCTTCTAAGTCTTCCTTAGAGTATTCTTTCAGTAGGATACTCTCATCTGTTAGTCAGCTCACACCACCTTTTCCCTCAACACACAAGTATAGTTTACACAAGTAAAAATCAGTTCAAAAAAGTTCACAAAATAGAATAAGTTCATGAGCTGTGATATGAAAAGAATTTTAACATTTCTCAGGCTCTGTATATACATGTTTAGTATTTTAAGGCTTGAAACCTAAGCATTTGCCAATTGGGCTGTGATTAATAAGCAAGTGCCTTATGAGGAGGCAGTGTTAACAAGAGGCTAGCTGATTATAAGAAGTCTTCAACACATACCAGACTTGAAACAGGAAGAAACTTAAAACTCAGGAAGTACAAGAAAAATCCCAGAAAATGTGAGTCAGGGCATAGTTTTGCTAGGACACAAAGAGGGCGGAGTCAGATTAGATAAAGGGAGCAAAGACAAGTAAGTGATAATGATTATATATGTTGTTTTTTCGGATGTACCTTGTCAACTCCCCCCCCCCCACCGCTTTTGCATATATATATATATATATATAATGATTTCCATGAAAGAATTCTCCCTTTCAAGGTATTGATGTTTCCAGGTGTGTATGTATGTATATGTGTGTGTAAGTGTGAGTGTGCCGAGTTTCTATGTGACATGGAAGGAAGGGGAGAGATGTTTGCACATGTGTGAGTAATGGTTTATGCATATTTGAACCCTTTATCAGGGATCAGTTAACAAGACTGTCATAGTTCAGTATCATGTAGAAGGTTATGGTTGTGTGTGTGTGTGTGTGTGTGTGAGAGAGAGATAAAGAGGCAGACAGATACAGACCGAGAGTAATAGAGACAGACTAAACAGATTATTTATATAAGTGTTTTCCATCCTAGTCTGGCTTAGTCATTAATGTCAGGAGACAGCCTGGTTTAGTTAATGTTGTTCAAACCACAACACAGATTTTTTGATAATAGAAAGACCTTATTTATAGTCTATTCATTTTGCTCTCACAGGTTGGCAGGACACCAACCCTTTCTACTTTTATTTACTCATTATTCCTTTTTCAATATTTTTTTCTTTTTTCTGTTTCCTCTTTAAAGTATTTCTGCTATTTGTTCACTGCCGACTACATTTTTATCCCCAATATCATCAGTGATCAAAACCTAAAACTAATACATGCTCTCTCTTTCTTGCTCACACACAAACTAGTGCATGCAACCACACATATACATAAGTGCACATAAACATGCACATACACTCATGCACATTCACTTTCTGAATTAGAAGAGATTTATGAAATAGAGTAGGGAAATTCTAATGTTTCATTTCAGACAGAGTCTTTCATCAAAGAGAAAATATTCTCTCTCAAATGTAGAATGCTTCTTCTCAAACTAATACACCACACTGAATACCTCTTCTCAAACTAATACACCACACGGAATACCTCTTCTCAAACTAATACACCACACGGAATACCTCTTCTCAAACTAATACACCACACTGAATACCTCTTCTCAAACTAATACACCACACTGAATACCTCTTCTGAAATGAGTAACACTGGTCTCCTTGAACTCAGACAGAATTAACCTCAAATTTAAATGATATCCCCTTACAAAATTGGCTATTTGACTTATCAAAATGTACAATATAGCCAGCCTCTGGTAAATATAAAAGTATGAGCCATTGAAGGAGCCGCTGTGTGGTGCATCGACCTGCTAGAAATAGCAACCAAATCTCTCAAATCACAAATATAATAACTAATATATATATCACTATATTCTCCAAAAACAAAAGACCAAATTTGTGAATGCTTATCTTGATTTCCCTTCATTTTCTGTTTATATACACACCAACTACCATTCATTACCATCATCATTTTATGTCCATTTTTTTCATGCTTGCAAGTGTTGCATGTTTCACCGGCACAGAGTCTCGCCACCTGTTGCAATCTTTTGTCATCTTCTTTGTGAGGTTCAGCTTCCCTTGATCAGCTTTCACTACTTCTTCCCATGTCTTCCTTTTCCGCAAGTTCCTTCCATTTGGTTCTCTTGGCACTTCTTTACCCAATTGTCATCGTCCATATGCACCACATATCCATACCAGCTCAGCCTTCACTCTTGCACACTGCATTTGATTCCCCTTATACCCAGTTTGTCTCTCAGCTCATTTGTACACACTAACATTACGCATTCAGCAGAGCATACTCACTTCATTTCTTTCCAGATGTCTGCATTCAATACCCATGTTTTACTACCATGCATCATACAATCCACCCTTCACTTGAAGTGAGAATCCCTTTGTTGCCAGCAGAGGTAATAGCTCTGAAACACCTTCTCTCATTGCTAATTAGGTCACCTAGATAGTGGAAGCTATCAATACTTGTAGGGTCCCCTCTAAGTATTTGAAAGAATTTATTTCATGGGTGCTGTTACTGCTAGCTACTCTTGTGACTGTCAGCCTGCCTGTGATCCCACTGCAACTCTTGTGCACCCATAGTTTACATTGGAGCTCCTACCCACTCTTTTTCTGCATATCAAGCATTGTCACTTCCCCAGTCCTGTCTTCTTTCCTGTTAACTAAAACTTGTATCTTTGCTAGGTTTACTTTAAGACTTCTTTATTCTAAGCTTTTCTTCCATGTTTGGAATTTCTTCTCTAATTCTTCGACGAATTTAGCTATAAGAACGTAACCATCAGCATACAAAAGTTGCCACAGACAGCCTGTCTTAAACTCCTCTGTTATAGTCTAGAGAACTATAATAAACAGGAGGGGGCTTAGAATCGAGCCCTGTTGAACACTACTAACCTACATGCTAAATTCCTCACTGAACTTGTTGCTCTCACCTTGCTGACAGCATCTCTGTACATGGCTTGCATGACTCTATCAAGCCATTTCTTTATACCTATTTTTCTTAGCAACCACCAGACTATGGATCATTGTATCTTGTCAAGGGCCTCCACCAGGTCAACAAATGCTAGGTATAGTGGCTTGATCTTTGTTAAGATCTTCTCCTAGGAAGGAGGCATCAATGATACCCTGTCCAGGTACAAACCTAAACTCCACTAATCTAAGCTAATTTTCTTCCTAATTAGTTGTACTCTAACTCTTTCTACTACACTCATAACTTGGTCCATTAGTTTGATGCTTCTGTAGTTACTTCTTTCTAGAAGCAACTCCTTTGCCCTTGTAAAGTTGATTATGATCCAATAAATAGTCAAAGTTTAAAATCTAAAAATCTGTTCTTACCACAACCGTTGCAGACTTTTTGTTTTATTTTTTTTTAAACATTTCCAAATAGAATTATTTCTTTTTTTAATTCTACATTTTCAAACAATGAAAGTAGCCATGACCTATTTAGTTACTAACCTCAGGGTGTACTAATAATAAGAAAAGGTAGTGTTATTTTGCTGTCTGCCTTTCTAGTCAATTTTTTTCAAAAGCTGGATTTCCATTTCACAGTAACTTTGCTTAAGATAAATTAATTTAAATTCTGACACAAATAGAATTAATTTTACAGAAATCATATCACAATTAAAGAATAATAATAATATGTCTTATACTTATTTTAAAAAAAGAAAGAAAAGAAAGGCAATATTTTCTGGACTTAGAGCAGTATTTGTCAACCTTTTTTAAAAATGATGGTAAACCCCAGGTCATATTTCTTATTCTGTTATACCCCTATTTTGTCTTAGAACTACTAAATGTTTATGTTTATTGTAGCAGTGTTCCAAGTCTATTATAGGTTAGTGTTATAAGCCTAACCAATCTTGTTACATTTCTAAACACTTCAACAGTATCCTAGATGAATAACATTAGTTTCAGAGGCAAGTTGCCAATGCATCATTTTACAAATGATGCATTGATTTCTTTTTTTAATTCAATGGCATTGCACGGAACAGATGTGTCTAGTGGAAATATATGAGAACATAGTGAATAGAGCACATTGTTATTATTATTCACAAGAAGATATGAATTAATATAAATTAGGGCAACTCTTTTTGATTTTCCAAGGGAGTAGACATTCTCCAATACAAATATACTCGAATTGCATTTCAGACATTTTGTACATAAAATATTTCATATTCCCACGCGCATACTCCATACATACACATAGGAGAGAGAGAGAGAGATAGAGAGATATTTGGTTGCTGCCACATTACTTTTTAGGCTCAATGGGTGTTTAGACCAATATATTTGAACCAATTAATAGATATGTCATGGATGAATATGTATGTGAAATAATTCTCCGAAGTAAGAATTCTATTTTTCAGTGGCCTAGTAATATTTATGAGATTTGTTCCAATAGCTATAATGTTCAAATGACAAAAGAACAGTTGGCAACAAATTATAACATCAATTTCTGAGATTCTGACTAAAAGAATATATAACATTTTTGTTCCATTTATTTTACTTTTTCTCTGCTTTGTGTATATTTTTCTTCTTGATAGTTCATGCATTTGTATATTATCAAGATGAGTATTTTTACAGCTTGATGCCCTTTCTATTGCTAACCATTCAACTTTGACAGATAACAAGTGGGATAACTTTTATTTGGTTAACTGCCACTCAATCTGCTAACATAGAAACAAGTACATCTTCCCCCAAAAACTTCTCACTGGCTTTAAATAGGAACTGAATAACCTAAAACTTAGGACTGAATATCCATATTAAAGAAAGGATATCAACAGCTGGAGCACTTACGGTTAAAAACTAACACACTAGTCATGTTCTATCTCTGTTCAGTGTGTAGTAAACTCTAAATTTATCTACTGTGCTGGTTTGATTTCCAGCTGCCACATGTGGGTACATCTCAGGTGTAGTTTCTTGATAAATTGGATTTATTGAAGCAGAGCTGAGCAGAGCAAATCAACTGTGAAGTAAGGGTGGCACTTGTTTTCAGCTATCAGAATTAAGCAATGAGAATAATATGATTGCTTAGGCATTTATTTTTAAGTTGATCAGAGAAAGAGGTATACTGCTCATGGCCTTTCAGGCCATCTCAGACAGATGAAATCGATGTTGGTGGTGTTAAATTTGAACACTTGCAGGTTGATGTTAGCAGAAAAAATATGTGCAGGGCTAGGAAGTCCAGAGAAATGCATTCCAGTGGAGGAAGGTAAGATGTTTAATGTGGGATCTAGGAGGTGAGACACAACAAGATTGATGAGATAGGAGAGACAAGTGTGTCACATGGAGAGGGTGCAGAGGTAGCTAGTTCAGATGGGCAATGGCAGAAGCGGTAGAGAGCAGAAATGGCACATCTGTGTACCAGTAGTTGTAGCAGGCTGGTGAATGAATCTTTACCAATCAGTTCAATGGCCTTTTATATATATATATATATATCTGACCTACAATGTCAATGTTTGTATGTGTAGCAATAACACTATCCCAGATATGTGAACAAAACAGTGCTCCAATGTGGCTCTTACTTAACCATTTTGTTACCACATTTCTAATGAAATACACTGCCTATGATTTTCAATTAATTTTGAAAATACTCAAGGATTTAGCGGGATTTAGTAAAATAACAAACTTTCTTGTTATTAAGTTGGTGTTTGGATCATAAACTTAACAAAATGTTCTTACATAAAATTATAATGGAAGGTTTATATTTAGATAGGAACACTTCAAAATAAATGGTTTTTATCACAGAATCAGGGGCAGTTCCAGGCAGGTTAGTATCAAAAGGGTTAACTTTGTAAAGGATCAACTGATCAGGTTTGAAGATTTTTTTCTGGTTCCAAAGAGCAAACCTAGCCTTAGGAATGCAATTTTTGCAGTGCTAAACATGGTAAGTTACCATGAGAGATCATGATAGACTGTGAGGCCTAGCATTTGTTGTAACTTTGAGAGTCTTAATTGAGTGTTGTTCATGAGTAGAGAGGGTGAGATAAAAATTATTTCCTTGATATGTGTAGTGACTGTGTTTCTATGTTGTTGAAAGAGACTAGGTTGTCATGTTCCTATTGAACGATATTTTGGGTCCCTGTTCATGGATACAGTGTAGGTCTAGCTTGAGGTGTCTAGGCTGCATGTGAATGACATATGTGCAGAACATTAATGAAGAGTGAAAGGGTGGTTGCATCAGTGTTGTTATAAGTGACAGCAGGTAGGATATTAATGTACAGAAAGAAGAATGTGGGAGATATTACTGAACCTAGAGTTGATAGTGTATGGGTCAAAGAGAGCTCTGTCAGCAAGACAGATGCAACAGAGCAGTCTGATAGGAAACTTCCAATCCAAAAGATGTGAGATGGATGGAGCCCATAGATGGGCAACCTAGCTAGGAGGTTCTCGTGCTGATGTCAAGTGCAACAACATACACAATTCTTGATCTATCATTGTACTGTACACTCATTACTTCTATGACAACTATGATAAACTTTGCTCTTCTGAACATACTGCTTACACCTCAACACTACCCAAATCTTAACTGCACCTGTTTACACTGCCTGTATGTACTACACCAAAAACTGCAAGCAATCATTCGTTTTGAGGACTAGTGTCTTACAGAATGTCTTCCTCCTATAATACAATCATTTTCTTACACTTGTAGTTCTATATTAACTCTAAAGTAAGACATTGTATGTCTTACTCTATATCTCTTTAGTAACAATAACAACAACAAAAAATACTTACCAAAATACCTAAGGATTCAAGAACAGTCACTTACCTGAAAAAGAAAATAAGAAAATAGCTTAAATAAACAAATACACATTATTATAATAAAAAAGTCTATAAAATGGGTTATAAAATAGATTTTACTTTGAAAAACTTTATAAAATTTTCATATCAGTGTTTGATTGTTTCTTGTTTTTTTTTTACTCGTAATAATAAAATAGCAGCCTTTAAAAAGAATATAGGAAAAATTTGAAAATCAATTCTCAAAGAAAATCTTTCCACTATGTTTATGCCAAAATATTACATTATCTCATGGATAACTCTACCGAATGATTTAGTTTTCATTAAGGGATTCTAAAATCCTTTATCCTTCCAATTCTCTACCTGGACTCAACCATTCAGTCTTATCAACCAATCCATACTTCAATACATTCAAATAAATTGTCTAGATTATACATCATCATCATCATCGTTTTATGGAAAACGGACGTAAAACGGTGATGATGATGATGATGATACATCCTCCCTGTAGCAGAGATTTGTTTTCAGTTTAAAATAATGAAATGATCCACCTAATGAATGAATTCCAGGGTTGTCATACTAGAAAGCCTTGCCAATATAACTCTAATGGACAAGCTCAACAACACAACTGGCACAAATAGAACTGACATGAATATCCTTAATGCGTTCATGACCATATTTCTGATGAGAAACACTGATTATGTGCTTTAATTAAAATTGAAAATAATCAAGAATTTGGAGGGATTTAGCAGTATAACTAACTTTGTGATTATAGATTTCGTGTTCGGAACATAAAATTATGATGGAAAGTTTTAATTCAAATATGGACATTTTAAAACAGGTGGTTTTGTATCATAAAAACAGGGACAGTTTCAGGCAGGTTGGTACTAAAAGGGTTAAAGAACTCTATTCAAGACTATCATATTCTGAATATGAACATAGTACTTTGGATATATCAAAGTTTTACTTCTCAAAATCAGTTATGTACCAACTGTTACAATAGTGCAGTTTAATCTCTAAATAAAAAATAAGATATAATAATAAAATTTATAAAAAAATGAATCCATTTTCCCTTGCCAGGTTGGCTCAGGTAGTTATAACAATTCAAACAACTGCCTGATATCTTAGAGCTGGTCTTCTATAGCTGTAACCCCATCCTTACACAAACCATGAGCCATCAATCCTTAGTTGGATGGGCTGTGGTAAGAAAAGTAACAGAATATACCTTGTGCAAACAAATAGTATACTATTTATTCCAATAAAGGCACGAGACCTCCTGGTTAGGCTACTGGGCTCATGATCGAAAGATCGTGGGTTTGATTCCCGGTCTGGGACGTGCATTGTGTCCTTGAGCAAGGCACGTTACTTCATGTTGCTCCAGTCCGCTCAGCTGAAAATGAGTACCAGCAGGAGCTGGAGGGTTAACCCAGCAACGGACCGGTGTCCTGTTCAGGGGGGAGTCTTGCACTCTCAGTTCGCTTAGTACCACTTGGAACTGGAATAAGCTCTGGCCTGATGGGCCACATAGGCTCAGGTAGAACTTTAACTTTAACTTTTAACCTATTCCAGAATTGTCTAAATTAGGATCTATGGACTGACCCATTAGTCAATTGCTATTATTATTTGGAATTTATAATGAAAGGAATATCTTGAAATTTCAGAAGATAAATAAAGTGAATGGTTTTTTTTTAGTTCAGTATTGATACAATTATTTACACACGTATTGAACCCCCTCCTTCCCACAAAAAGTTCCAGAAAATGAATTGACATTTTAATAAAGCTTAATGCTTTCAAAGGTTACATTTTCCATATATCAGTTATCATAGAGTATTTTTTATTGTATACATGAGGTTGAAATCTTTTTGTTTTGTTTTTAAATAACGAATACCATTTCAAATAACAAGAAAAAAAGAAGTAAATAACACACTCTTCATGACATTTTTGAATAAAACATAGTTCTGACTAAGAAAAAAAAAAGCCAGAATTAAAATGAATAAATTAAAAACAACAACATTTTAATAAATTTGATTTATTTTCTACTTTATAGCATCGTTTGAGAATTATGTGCCTTTCCTGCACTGCTACCCCATTTTGAGACAGACAGCTTCAAATTTCTTCAATAACTTCAATAATAATACTTATTTTTTTAGTATGAAAGCAATTTGGGTTTCTGTATTATTTTATTTCAGAATTGCTATATTAAAATACCCTCGGCTCTTATAACAGCCAAGATTTCCTACTAGCTATCTGGAGAAAATTGGGGACAATAAACCAGCATATATGTTTGTTTAGCACATACAAGTGTATGCACACACACACAATCATAAACATATATTCAACATGGTGTTATGAAGGGCATTCAGCTGTAAAAACATTTATTCCTGTAAGTTTACACAACTAATCCATGTAGGCATGAAAAATAAATGTAAAATTGAAAACTTCTATCATTTTATCTCTGTATACCTTCACACACACACACACACACACACACACACACACAATATTATAATAATATTGATTTCTAACATAGGCACCAGGCCTGAAATTTGGGGGAGGTGTAATAATAATAATAATGATGATGATGATGATGATGTTCCTAAAAAGAAATCTCCAAAAGCTGAGCAGTAAAGCAATTGAAGTATTTAAGTCTGCAACTTGGTTCTATTAATTAGTTTTATTTAGTTCTAGCACTGTCACATCACTGAAGATTGGGTCTTTGAATTTACTTGTATCATATTCCTGGCAATAATGTATCTTAATTCCTCTCTATGTCTTCTTTTAACAGCAGCTATGCCCAACAGAGGGAAAATGGAGCTTTTTTAGAATATGAAGAAGCCATTGCAAATGAGAGGTGTCAACCATCTCAACTGAGTATATAAATTACAGTTGTGGATAAAAACCTAAATCAACTCCACCAGAATTGAAATACAGAAACAAGAAGTATCAAACTGAATACCATAATCCATGTTGTTCAGCTCAATAACATTTTGAAAATTTATATGGATAGACAGGATTCTCTTGAGTTTTTAATATCATTGATTGTGGATTACAAAATAGGTTCAAATAACCTACAGTTGCCTTTAGAAACTATAATAAAGGGTCTTCAAGAATTAAAATCTCTCTCTCCACACTAAGATCATCATCTACCAGTACATCTGCATCACCCCACTCCCATAAAGCTGTGAATCCTGGACCACCTACAGCTGCCACATCAGGACACCTGATGTTCAATGTTTGCATTGCATCCTTGAAATCACCTAGTATGATTGTGTTTCACACTGAAATTCTTGCCAAAACCAAGTGCAAGAGTATTGTTAAGCCATGATCACCTAACATCAATTGTGCTAGCTTGGATTCCCACAGATAAACTAAACTGTCATACAAGATCCTATGCAGTCAACTACAGGACAGCCACACAGCCAGCAGGGAGTAAAAGTACTTCAAGGACTCACTGAAAATTGCCCCGAAGGAGTTAAGTACACCAGCCAAGGACCTGAAGACTGTAACATCTGGCCACACCTCAGTAGGTACAGGGTGGAGCAGCTGGAAGATGACAGAACAACCAAGAGACAACAAAGATGAAACAAGCAACACACACTTGTAACTGTTCCTATTTACACTGCATACACATGACCTACTTGCAATAAAATTTGTGATTGCAGGGTTGGTGTCTACAGTAATCAAAGACCACATTGTTCATGATGATGATGAATTTCATCATTGGCCATGATGGATACCTGAGCATATAAGTGCACACACATACGCAAACAAATAAATATACACATAGTCACATAAAATATACAAATATATATTGATGTATACATACATGCACATACACACACATACATACACATCTCTCTTTCTCTCTCTCTCTCTATATATATATATGCACACATACACATATCAAAAATATATATAATTTATTTGTTAAGGAGCACTGACCACACATTTAAGTAATAAAAAGGTGGGTTTCATTATTTCCAATATTTTCAATATCACAAATAACCACAGTAGGGTTTAATGTAGTGATTAGGGAGCATATTATGAGTTAGCTAACATTATTCTTTAGTTGAGCAAACAAAGGAGCCTTATTAAGCTTTATCAACGGAAGTATATCCTTAACCATTATATATACATACATACATACATACATACATACATACATACATACATACATACATACACATCTAAAATTATACTGCCGTAAATCTAAAAATATATTTTAAGATCTGTTATCAATATCAGTTTAGCTTTGTTTCTCCACTTTGATTGATAGACCTGTTAGATCCAGGTTTTCTTTATGAATATGTGTGTGTGTTAAGTGCATGTATGTATATTCATATATATATACCTATATATATTCTTTATGTATCTGTTTTTAAACTTTTCACATATCAAATAGGTCCAAGGGGGGTATTTAACTTTGATTTCTATAATATTATATAAATATAATATGGTGCTTAACTTGAAATTCTGTAGTCTTAAGAGATGAAATCTTCTGGATAGGGCACTCATCTATCCTTGGTGATTTTCCCAGAGAAGCTTGGGCTGAACTCTCCAGCTAGGTAAACTGAAGCAATGTAAATTAAGTGTCTTGGGCTGAACTCTCCAGCTAGGTAAACTGAAGCAATGTAAATTAAGTGTCTTGCACACTGACACAATAAAATGACTGCAGCAGATTTATTGAACGAACTTGTTGCCTGTAGATTAGTTAATAAAAGATACCTCCCTTATCCATTAGTCTATACTATCTGTTGTAACATATAGTTTGTTTCTTTAACATATACTCATTGAAATTGAAATGTCAAAGGTTGAAGAGAGCAAATGTTATAATACTTAACATACATGAGCTACTGAAGAAAGCCAACTAACATTTTACGTGTGGTTTGGAAATATTTCAAATGAAATTAGCACAGCTGATAGAATTTATCTCTTCTAGTTTTGATAAAATTACAAATTTGTTTATATTTTCAACATCAGTTGATATTATGGAGGAGTGGGGAATAATTTTGTTGTGTCTTTATTTTAAGAAATGAAAAGAAAATAACAGTATTTCAACAGTTGTTTAAAATGAGTTACCAAATTTTAGGAAACTTTTATTTTTAAACATTATTTTACTGGGTTTTTTTTCTCCTGTTTCTGTTGTTATTCTAACATTAACTGCAAGTGCTCTCTGCTCCCTCAGAACTTGATGACTGTAATGATGATATAATATTTTGACTGACTGAGTCTGTAACCTGGTTTTCAGTTCTTGTTTTTGAGTTATTACCATTCCTTTAGAATGTGTATTTGATACTTCCTCTTAGAGATGGATGCCCATTTTCCTTGATATTCTATGAGAAATCAAAGTCTTTAACAGTATCATGTTGGCTAAGTGGGAGTCATAACTCATTAAGCTTTTATGGTGTCAATCTCCCAGGCAAAGAGCTCTTTATATCATGTCACCAATGATGTACCATGTCCCATATCAAGCCACTCAACTCATTTGCTAAGACCACCTAGCTATAAAATAAACACTATGAAAAAACACAGTTCAATATTTAAACAGCAGGGGTGCGTTATTGTATAACTGACAAGTGTTTTATGAGATTGCATAACTAATGTCAAATCTACTGCAAGGTGAAAAGGAATTGACTACCATTTAGTACTGTTAACTAGACTACATGAGTTCAAATCTTGGCAAGTTAAACTTTGTGTATCATTTCTCTGGGCATTTATAAAATATGTACCAGTAATATACTGAGGTAAATTCAAGCAATTACAATCCAGCCTATAAATCAGACGACTTGTGCCAATATGAGAAATCATTATTGTCAAAGACATACCACATACAGTGTTGCAGTAACCATTTTCTGAGTTATGGGAACACTTAACTAATCAACCAATATATTTATTGATTTCCAGATGTTTTTTTAATTTAGATTTCTTTCATTGGGAGGGATATAGATGATTGAAAAACTCTAGTATATTATTGGTACTCATTTTATCAATAGCAGAGAAGAGATGAAGAGATACCAAGCAAAGTTGACCATTGTAGGAACTGATCTGTGAAACATGATAATTGAAGGATGTAGGAAACTTGCTACATCTAGTCCATTTACATCACCCTAGTTCTCATAATATAAGTTTCTTTTAGCTAGGCACAAGCACAACTTTTGTAAAAAGAAAAGGGGGGGGGGGCTCAATCAATTGAATTGACTGCATATTACTGGTATTTATTTCATCAACTTCGGGTGGGGGGGTGAAAGGTAAAGATGATCTAGGCAAAATTTGAACTTAGATGTAATATAAATATCATAAAAGAAAGAAGACAACAGCAATTGCACTGAATGTGTCAGAAAATTAAGTCAAGGTACAGAAGGAATATTTTACTCAAATCTTTCTTCAATATAGTCCTGTAACAAGGTATTTTTTATAAAAACCAGCAACTAACTGAGCTTAAGACTATTAGATCCATTTCAGAAATAATTTAACCCATTTTTATTTACATATTCCATTAGTTTTTTTTAAAATTTCTGCATGTCGTGAGAGGCGACTAAAAGGGTTGGCGTCAGGAAGGGCATCCGGCCATAAAACACTGCCTCAAAAAGTC
>JAOPJM010001179.1:7550331-7565997 GCA_027124095.1 Muusoctopus leioderma | reverse complement strand
TTTGTGTTTATGTCTGTCCTCAATTCTCACCTATCGGTAAGTAACGAACGCAAATTTCTTCTCAAATTCACCATTTTTATATATATATATATATATATATATATATATATGCTGTTTTGATTCATTGACTATCAAATGACTTATATACATTTATTTCCCCAATGATAGTTAAGTATCATAAAAATTCTTAGGTTATGGATGTTATATATTCAAGAATGTCCTGAATTTTTCCTTCACTTAATTCATGCTGATATTAATACCAAATCCAAGAAAGTTACAATATTAGGATTTTTTTAAAGGGTTATATATTTCTGTTTCTTTTATTAGCCTGAGGAAGAGGGAGAATCCTCATAGCTCTGACAAGCCATCATAGCCGAGTAAGGCCAATGCTGGCGATTGTCTAGCTGGAACAGGTTAATATTTTGGGTAGTGATATAGGTATGCAGGGATTTCTAGATGGTTACATTCTGGAGAGGAAGAGTTGATAAAATGTTTAGTATGGGATCTAGTGAAGTGAATCTTAGTAGGGATGATTGAGAGGAAGAGAGAGATTTGTGCATCAAATGGGTTTGGGCAAGAATGGTACACATTTTGTTAGTCCAAATAAGCAGAGACCATTACAGTAGTGACTGAAGAGACAGAGGTGAGGTAAAACATATAGTTGTGAAGTTTTGCTTAACAGCTAAATTGTTTTTTTATGTGGTCCAGAATGTTTGCCTGTGGTGAGTGTGTGCATGTAGACCTGTTGTTTTTGAGAAGGAAGATGTGTCAAAACATTTTCCATTTATTATTATTGCTATAGTAGCGACCAACACTGAAAACTATAGGGTAAGCTCCTCCAACTGATTCTGTACTCAGACTTGCATTCTTACATTCAATATAACTTTTGGGAAGACATGATCATCATAAAAGTAATGTCTACTCTCTTGAAATTCTCAGGAGAAATCATTGTAACTGATATAAGCCAAAAATACATGGCATTATCTATAATTATCTCTGTGGTATTATGTCATTTTGAATAAAAAAAATGCTGCATCTCACTACTTTTTTCACAGGAAGCATAGGGTTTTGCAATAAAACACAATGAAAACTCAGTTGGAAATTAAAGTTTGTGACAATAAATAAATGTAAAGTAAAATAAATTTCTAAAACGTCTCTCTCTCTGAATCAATCACTTTATCTATCAACAGCTATTTCAGGGACTGTCTAATTTTATTCCACAAAATATTTCTCTACAAAATGATTTGTTGACTTCTTTCTAACCAAGCCTGTAGTGATATATCCACTGATGCCATTATTATTCATACAGAAACTTGTCATAAGCTCACTCTTATCATTTATATTTTTCATCAAACCCGTAACATGGTTTTACTTTAATTCACTAAAAACATCAAAGCGAATAACTCCACACTTATAACTTTTCTAAACATTCCTTAAACCAAACTGATAAACTGCTATTTTAGGAAGTCATTGAAGAAAATGTTACACAAACTATGCAAAGTACTAATAAAGTAAACAGATCTTCCTTCAAATAAATCATTAATCTCTTAAGTGGTTGGAACATCATTATTAGCGTAGCTGTTCTTGAAGGAAGTTCAGTGATGACTAAAATGGCCCTTTATGTTCTGAGTTCAAATCCTGACAGAGTTTGATTTTGCTTTTCATTTCTCCAAGATCAATATAATATTAATGATTTCTACCTTAGACACAAGGCCACAACTTTAGGGGTAGAGTAGCCAATTATATTGACCCAATACCTGACTGGTACATATTTTTTAATCAACCCCCAGAAGGATGAAAGGCAAAGTTAAGCTCAGCGAGATTTGAACTCAGAATATAAAGGGATGAGTGCTAAATATGTACTGTTTCCATGAAAATTTGTGGCCGAGTGTCAATGTAAGAAATAATTGTTATCACTGCTGGTTTATCATGAGGAAATAGTCAATGATAAGGAACACTTGTCTATTGAGAATTAACCTAGCAATAAAGGTTAAACATTCTTCAAGAAGTAGGATAGTAATTTAGTGATAGAGAGCAATACTGATAAACTATTTTTTTTAAAACACATGCAAAATAATTCAAACATCAAATATTTTAATTTTCCACTTCAATAAACAATGACATCCATCAATTGGTGATTACTACAATTGATTTCTGGTGAAAGAAGATAGAAATAGTAACTTTCGTGCTTTTCTCAAGAGCATTAGCAAAATAGCTACACTCAGAAATTAAAACCAATTGGTGGATTTGGCTTCCTTATTCAGAGCTCACTTCTACTCTGCAGCACTTGCCTAGAAAGAGTCAAGTATCAACAGATGATTACAGCTATAGACTTTAAGGAAAGCAGACATACAAATTGTAGGAAAAGAAAATTTAAAATCCGTTAGAAGAGCAAATGTCAGTTGTGACCACCTTACCTTTCCATAAAAACAGCGACATAATTGAAGTAAAATAGATACAACCTGGAATCAAAACTAGGAGCTTATCTTGACACTTGCTGCAGAGCTAGACTACACAGTATAATTAACAAATTGCTCAATTGCTTCTAACCTTGAGATCAAAACCCCGCTATGGTCAACTGAAACTTGAGAATTAACAAAACAGTTCAAGTCTTTAGCTATGCTATATGACATTTTGTTGTGAAGAGGGTCCTTTTTTTTTTCATGTATATATGTTCAAAATATAAATTATATTTATGTTTTTAATAATTAAAAAAATATGTAAATATTTCATAACTAATTTATCACCTTTTTCTATGCATAATCTATCCTTCATACTTACAATATTTTATTTGTGACTTTTGATTTCTTAAATAGGCACAATATTTATGGGAATGTGATGTCATGTTAGCTGTTTTTCCAAGAATATTAGAAACATACATACAGTGAAATGGATACAAATGGGAATCAAAACCAGATTACTCATTCAGTTCATGGGGAGCTTACATATGTCACTATTTTCTGTTAATATTTGATTTCTCTAATATTGTTTGAGTGAACTCACCTTGTATATATTTGAAACAAAAAATATAAAGCTTTAATAAGTTTATATTTTCAGATAATTTCAGATAAAGCAAAAAACTGAAGTACCCCTTCTCCCCACAATATTAGATTTTGTATTTTATGAAGAAAATTACAAGATCTTTTACTTTTGATATCAGGATATCTGTTTAATTTTGCAATTAAGTGAATATGTGCAAAAAAGACAAGCACAGCTGTGTGCACACACACACGCTCAACACACAACAACAAGTTGTATTTATTTCATGCACTTCTTTCTTCAGCAAATCATTAAACTAGTTATTTATTTTATAATGAGCCCTGCAAAATGTCCAGCTTTTAATTTCAGAATATCTGATCATCTCAAAGACAACGCAAAAGAAATGTCAGAATGAAGAGAGGTAAAAAAAAAAAATTTACTGCTGTATGGTATTAGTAAATATAACATCAATAGTCAATAATCTAAGTTAAAGCTCAAAAGAAAGAGGACTGATATTTTTGAGATTCTTTAACCTATCTATATCACCAATACAAATAAATAGCTAAATTTATTTTTTTACTTTCACACAAAACAGAGCAGAAAAAATGTACAAAGTGTGTTGAATTCCAATAAGTCAATATAGGTGTATAGTAACAGCAGCATATCTAGTGCTGCTGTCAAAAAATAGTCATCCAAAGTAAACACATTTGATCAATATACTTTTTGCAATATTACTAAATTAAGGTGGTTTTCATTAGAAAGAAGAATAAGAGATTATAAAATTTATAAAAACAAAAAAACTTTAAGCAAAACAACTTTTGCTACAAAAACTATTGGAATATAGTTAGAGGTAAGAAATGGCATTAAAAAAATTTCAAACACAATGAAAAGATAGAGAGAAAAAGAAAGACGAGAGATTGTGAGCATGTGCATATGATTGTGTTGGAGATAGGAAGAGAGAACTCAATTTTTTTGTTACTAACTTAATGGAAACCACCTATATGTCAAGGAAATGTTCCTTTTCCTTCAGTTGTTGTTTTTCTGTCATTTTTTGCTGTGATGCACCTTTACTACAAAAATCTCAAGAAAATGCTTTAGTTGTTTCTACATTTATTTATCTCACACCTCAGAATGGTTTTCAAAAATATAAAGGAATAAGCAGGATAAAAAAAAGATTACATGAACTACCATACAATGGTTAAGAGACACATTTCCAGCAATGAAAGAATAGTTCAAAATACAGTTACAATCATGAGGGAAAAAAATGGTTTGAGGTTGATACTAGTCCACAAAAAGATTACATGAATTGATCAGCTTACAGAAGAATGTAAAAATTTTTGGATTACAGCAGGCTATGAAGAGTAAAATTATAGACATCGTAAAACTAGATGCATGTGCGAGCCTGAAAAGAAATCTAGGCAAAGATTGAAAGTAGGAATTACAATGAGAATAGCAAATCTATAATGACTGAATATCTAAAAGCTTTTCTTCAATATGTATAAGACATAGACTTAATAGTATGCATGAGAAATAAAATTTCTAAGAAATTTATGGAATTAAATATAGTCTGTTGGTGTCAGTATCTTTCTTGATAAAGATATGTTTAATGGGTAAAATGTATCCATAAATCTACCTATTTGGTGAGTGGGATAGCAGTTAGATTTGATATAACATCAGATATTTGAAAAAAGTAAGTATTCATATAACATTTTGAAAAACTTTACATATGAAGATATCTATATATTATATTTTTCAGTACATATCTAAATATTTTTTTCTTATCCATAAATTGGTTTACCTTAATAAAAAATAAAATTATATTTCACATTATTTCTATGAAAAGAAAATCAGAACATTCTAGAATCTTCTGTTGCCATGCTGTACTTTCAAAATTCAATTGAAATTCTATTTTCAAAATGGAGTTACTTTCTATTGTAACTTTTATATTTAATTTATTGGAGAGCTAAAATCATAAATGTATCTGATTAAAAGTAATATTACTGCATGAGGATTCAGTAGACAAAATGTAAAAATCACCAGAAAAAGAAAACATCAAACAGGCATATCATAAAATAAAAGTGAAATAAATCAAGCTCTATGACACTGTTTAATTGTTATGCCACTCTTTCTGGAACATGTATACTTTTTCTGTTGGCAGATTTTTTTGTAAAGACAGAAAGAATGAGCAATCAATGGAAATAGATAAGAAATGAGTTCTAGTCATTTAAGGTCTGATTTTATAATTCATTATGATGAAAACAAATGGGAGGAGGTGGGGGGTGAATTGGAAACAAAGTGAAGAGAGAAAAATAAATAAATATGCACATGTAGTTAGGTTTTTGTGAAAACTCATCACAATATTACTAAGAAAGCTTAGTGGTTTTGATTCATGAACTTCTCTAGTGAACACTTTATATATTAATTTAGAAACCATTTCATTAGTACTTGAGAAGCTAGATACACTGTCTTGTGTTTCCATTATCAAAACAGGTAGAATAAGCAATAAAAAATGCCAGGATGAACAATTCTGTAGCATGCAGATATAGTAAGTAGTTTACAGAAAATTATGCTGAATCTTTTTATATGAAATTTGCTATTTAACCCTTTTGTTACCATACTTTCAATGAAATACACTGCCTATGATTTTCAATTAATTTTGAAAATAATCCAGAATTTGGAGTGATTTAGTAAAATAACTTTTTTGCTATTAAGTTGGTGTTTAGAACATAACAAAAAGTTCTTACATAAAATGATAATAGAAGGTTTAAATTTAAATATAAACACTTTAAAACAAATGCTTTTTTATCATAGAACCAGGGGTAGTTTCAGACAGGTTGGTATCAAAAGGGTTAAACAGAGTATCTTGAAACAAGAAATGCTCAACAGGTTTACCTAAATATCACAGAAATTATCCCCAAGAGGTCAGAGAACATTTCTTTACCTATCATTATTAGATGATATTTACATGAAACACCCAATATAAAGGTTTCTTTAATAAAATAATATATGAATGAACCAATCCAGCAAAAACAAAAAACTCATATTTGTTTTGTGTCTTAAGACTGGTCAGCTCAGCTTACTACCCATACTAACTCAGTTATGTACAGTTCTGATCAGAAATGCTGTAGAAAAACATGGCATTTAGAACATATTTAGATAGAGGAGTTTATTTGATACTCACTTCTCTAACATTTAGCAAGACAAATCGATTTGATTCTAGTGTCCACTGAGATATGTACCATTTCATATATAGCCTAATTCAATACCACTTGACCTCCCGCTGACCCCATTCAATCTTCCCATCATTTGATCATTGTTTCTTTTCCTCTCTCCCTCCCTCTCTCTTTCTCTCTATTCCAATGACTGATTCTATAGGAACCAATCCTTAAAAAAATCTTGAAACGTTTTTTTTTGTTCGATTTGATTCATTTTGCACCCATCTCAATTTGATTCAATTTGCACCCATCTCTTTTCACACCACACCCCACCCCACCCCCGCAAACAAATACAAAACCTATATATATTAAAGGACTTTTGATATTAAAATCAGTTTGAAGAATGCTATTGAAGCAGGAAACCCTTGAACGTTTATAATCGTTTTTTTTAAAACTTTTTTTAAAACTTTTGGTGACGAAAGAGTAACACAATTTCATAAATAAATTAAAAATATAAGCACCAGAAAAGTCATTCTTATCTTTTTTCCAAACATATATATATATATATATATATATATACACACTAACACACTCAACCACATATATAGATACACACATATGCATAGTTTCTAAATTATATATATATATATATTACATATATGTGAGAGAGAGGAAGAGAAAAAGAGAGAGATATATGTGAGCTTTTATGAATAGAAACATTTAGGGTGATATTGTTATGGAATATTATAAATATAAAATTGGCTAGCGACGATTATACGTTGCCTCAACACACATAACAGTATAGGTCTAGATCCGACCTCACAAGCATTAATATTGTAAATGTTGTACTGTGCTGGTTGTAATTGTATCTCCGTCCGTAGAACACCAAAGAATGTACGTTGTAATATGTAATGAAAACCTCTTCAATTCTTCTCTTGTAGTTAGTTACATTATCAACCCAGAAAGAGAAAAGACAATGTCGATCACGCCGGAATTTGAACTGAGAATGGTCGATTTCTGAGTCTATAGAGCGACTGAAAGTTCACTTTGCAACCGTGTGTTTTTTTGGGTTCAATCCAGCCTGAAGACACATCTACTTGTAGCCCTGGGTCGTCCAAAGCTTTGTTTAGTGAAATGTGGTGGATGGAAACTGCGTGGAAGCCCGTCAGAGTGACTATTCCTATACTTAAGTGTCATACGTAATCCGTCGACCCATTTAATACCACTATGTAAATGGGGTGTAATAATTATCACAAGACATTTACTTTGTTGCTCTACCGATTCTGCCATCCACAATTCTGAGTTTAAATCTCACTAACTTTACCTTTCATCTTTCTGCAAAGCATTTTGTCTGAGGCTTCAACGGTTTTGTTAGGCCACCACCCTAGCATTGTTTACATAATACTGGTTCTTTTATTTTCATTTTCACTATATATTATTGCCATATGGTCCTTTCCACTCACGTGTTGCTAAAAGAAACAGAAACGAGAATATAATTCGTTTGTATGTTAAATGTTCAGCTTAATTATAGTATATAGTTGAGTCCTTTTACGTTCTGCGTTCAAATCCAACCAACGATGAATATGCTTTCCATTTGTCAGGGGTGTTGATTAATTAAGTCCCACTCAAGTAATGTGATCAATTAAATCTTCTCTTCTTTACCCAATAAAAGTCTGGCCGTGTGCCTATTTGTGCTTTCTTGGCAGAATTGGTAGATAGGTAGACAAAACACCTTGTGGCGGTTCACGTGTAAAAAGAAAATAACAAAAACAATTATAAAAAAATGAAATTCTAACAAAAGAAATATTCCCCAATAAGGGATGTCCACCGAGGGCTACTCGAGGAAACCGCACACAACCTGGATAACTTTTGCCACGACGGCTAGTGACATCTCCCAGCTGTCATCCTCCAGTCTACGGCTGTATGCTCAGAGTAGGCCCGTTTACTCGGGCCATGCACGCTACTCTCACCCACCTTTCAACAAATTTACTGGGTGGCAGCACCTCCATCTCCTCCCTCACCTTCCTTTTCAAGTGAATCTTGAAAAAGTCGATGAGGTCTTGACCGAAGAGGAATGTGTCTGTCTTCAGTCCTTTCAGGCTTTTCCACCATACAACCTCTTTCGCCATAGCTACCAGACAGAGGAAAACTGCCTGCCCTTCTCGACCAAGGGAAGGCGACGGCCCTCTTCACGATGAACTCAGTCAACAACCGGATCCTTCCCGCACGCGAAAACTGATGTTCGACAAAACTCCACAAGTCAGCACTGAACGAGTGCGTGCAAGATGGTTTCGTAACTCTGCACGCATCTCCGACAGGCTTGGCTGACGGCACTCCTGTGTCCGTAGAGTTTGTCTCGGACCGGTAATACTGCCGGGCCAAGGATTTCTGGAAATTATCCATGGGCCCCGGACTGAAAGTTCTCCGGAACAGACCAGCCAGTTGATTCTTGTCGACGCCCAGAGTTTCCTGGGGAACGTCGTCGCTCTTCCCCGCCACTAATCCTCTAGAGAAGGCCAACGCGGAACTTCCACCGACCGCATTGCCCGATTGGTAGAGGGTCGTGAGTGCCTGACAACATTCCAGAAGCCAGGCGCCCAGTCTTGGTTTTGGCTTGACTCAGGACTGCAGCTCCGTCAAAGAGACGATCTGTGGAAAGACGTGCCTGACAAAAGGCAACCACACCTGCTCACCATCTAGGAATCTCTGTAGATTTCGTAGCCTCTACGCTTGTGAGGTGCATTAGCAGCCACGGCATACCCAATCCTCCGTCTAGACGATGTTGACAGCAGACCAGTCTGACCAGTGGGACGCATCCCTTCCACAAGAAGTGAAAGAGTAGGCGCTCCAATTTGGTCAGACGAAAACTGAAGCAAGGCACGACGGTCAGGCGGTAGTATATAACAGAGGTGATATAGGCGTTTGCTACCTTTCTGGGATAGCTTCATCTCAGCCCATTTCTGGGTGAGATTGGCTACCCTACTCATCACCTCGTCCCAGTTCCTATCCCGCTGGAGGTCTGGATCGAACCAGACTCCAAGCAATTTAACCGGTCCGTCAGTCCAGCGTCCCACGACGCTGTTGAGTATTGTTTTTGTTTATTGCTGTGAAGTTTGTTTTCTTCCAGAGGTATGCTGTTGGTGATGTTGTTGTGTGTGTTTGGTTTACTCACATCACCAACGCAAAATTCATATCAATTCTGAGTTACTTGTAGCATTCGTCATTGGAGATAGAGGAGATAAACAGGCCATTGGTATTCCTTGTCTGATGAACAATTTTTCCTCGATTGGCTACCAAATATGAGCATTTATCCTGACAAAACTCCATTCTTATATTCCGTGAGAATGTTATAACCAGCTCTGTCTCTTGGTGTCGGGAATATTACCTGTATACAGCTTCAGTATGGCTGTTTGCTAACTTAGCAACTCAGCCATCCACTCTCTCTAAAGAACAAGAATAAATATTGATATATCTACACTACTAGATGATCTGTTCTATATATTGTCTGATAACTACATAGAACGCATGCGTGGTTCTGATAGCGCCGAAGCTGAATGAGGTCCAACAAATAGGAAATAGCGATCTTCCAGATGTGAGGCTTGCTTGCTTATAACTCACAAATTATTTTACAGCAATGATAAAAAGTGTATATGTATATAGTGCTTTATGATGTGTTCCATAATTTTTCTCGTACAGTTATAGAAAAATCTACACCACCTGATGATTCATTCTGGATATTGACTGATAGATAAATAGTCTGGCTGAGAGAGAAAATGTCTCTCCGATTGCAGCAGAAACTGAATGAGGCCCAAGTAGTTCAAAGTTGCGATCGTTCAATTATCAGAACCATATGTTCTCCCTATGCAGGGTAACCAAAACATTGTTTAGATGAGAAATACATAAATATATTTCTTTTTTGTATTTGTTTTGCATGATGTGAAACTGTGTGTGGTAACCGATATAGTTGTATCAAGGTAGGGTCGTTTCACCATTAATATAGAACCACATGGGCTGGTTGTAGTCTACTTCTTTAGTTTGTTTTTCATAAAAGTTTTCATCACACTACTGTGGCTTTCTCAATGACTTTGAACCTCCAACTTTATAACATTCACTATAAGAAGGCAACTACACAAACAAACAAGAATCATGTAACCACCGATCTACCTACGTTGAAGCAATGTGTTAAACGTAGAAGTAAAACTGAACACAATCATCAGCAACGCGATACAACTTCAATCATTATTCATTACTACTCTGTACAAAATATACTGCTTCAACGCTTTATTGAGGAATGTTGTTTTTTTGTGATGTTTCTTTATATATATTAGTCATCAATGTTTTGTTGTTGTTTTTATAGCAATTGTTTAATCTCAGGTCAGCGCTGACCGTCTAAAGCTATTCCGGCCATGATCATTTTTCTATATTCAGGACTACATTATCCAATGTTTGTGGTAAGAGCGCTGAGACTCCGTCGTTTATGCAGCAATGATTCTCATTTCCTTTCCAAGCTCGAAGAAAGGCACCACTTCATCCTCGCACGGGGTTACCTTGAATCAACATATAACGGCATGTTCCAATGAGCCTAGACTACTGACAGAGCCTCGCCACTCTTTCCCCACACGTACGCGCCTGAAGATAGAGTTCCCTTTTCTACTACCTTTCACCGTCAGCTCTGCCACTTCAACGGTCTATCCTCCACAACTTTCACTTTCTTTCCTTTGAACCTCAAACTTCTCCTATCTTACCCAATCATTACCTGCTCTCCTTCAAAAGAAACAAAATCTTGCGTGACTTCTAAGTCAAAAGCCCTTTCCTCCAGCAACTTACGTCCCAGTACCTTCAAATGTCCCGCTCTTATATGCTAAACATGTCGCTTTATCTCCTGCAGTACATTCATAACCGACCCCAAAGCCCAATTCTAAGTCACAAGCCACTTTGACTCTGCCTCTACTAATCTTATTTAGTGCAACACTTGTAAACTCTGAAATCTCTATACGTGAGTGAAACCGGTCCGCATCGAGGAGATCACTTATCACTCGACATTCACAATAACACCCATGTCACTTTCAAGAAAGAGCTGTACTATTTGCCATTCTTGGGGTTATAAACATCAATGGAGTCGTCCATTGAATCGATGGGAAAATGATGGACGTCATTTGTGACCTGAATAGTGTATTCATAGTGTTTATATGAATGGTTTACTAACAATCAACTGGACTAGCGACTGTCGCTTTATAAATAGCTTATTCAAATGTAATGTTGATCATGTGCTTGTGTAAATAAATAAATATATATGTATGTGTGTATGTGTGTGTGCGTGTGTGTGTCCGTGTAAGAGAACGAGGGAGAGATGGAGTGTATGAGCGTGTGTTGTATTTATGTGGGCGTGTCTGTATGTATCTGTTAGTGGGTGTAATAGTAGGTGTGTATAAGCATGCAAGCACACACATATTCACATACATATTCACATACATATTCACTCACGTACACACAGGTCCATTCATTCAATGCACGCGCGCGCGCGCGCACACACACACACACTCAAAATACACATATTTTCTTATATTCACATGCAGATACACACGTCTAGACATCAAGATTAAAAGCACATTTCCATCTCTTTCTCACTCACATACATTAACACATACACATGCACATATATATATATTAACACATACTTTCCCACACAAACGTAAACTCACACAAACTGTCTCACACATACTAACACAATATTCCACTAGCACACTACCATTACTACACAAATACACACTCCAACGTTCATACATGCATACATATATACATACATACATACATACATACACTTTTCTCCACAAGTCAGCTACTCAACTTGGTCAAGGCTGTTGTTGTTTCCAGATAGTCTAACCCATTCTATCGATAAATGAAGTAGTCTGTAAATTCATCTTCATTATATATTTGCTGATCAAAGAGTATTTTTATTTGTTTCCATGCTGTATTAATATATTTTCTTAAATGTATTTTCTGTTTCAGCATTTTATTTTCACATGATATCGAGTTATTTTCTGAGCTATCATATTATAAGGGAGAAGGTTCGTTTCTTGTACACCATTTTGTGATCACATAAAATCGAGTTATTTTCTGAACCATCATATTACATAAGACAAGGTCTCATCCTATCCACCATTTTGTGACCGCGTAATATTGATCTGGCACATCTAAGACGGTAAACTCGCCAGCCCTCTACGACAATCAGACCTCACATCAAACTTTTCCTTCCTTTCTTTCTTCTCTGAGATATTTAGTGAATTTCACATAAACTGGTTCAATGTACCACGCACATCTCTCCTGGCGACATCCTTGCTGTGTCACATATCTTAAACATCGTACTGAATACATTGTTAAATACGTTTCTCCCTCTCCAGAACTAAGCGTCTTGACTATAGATACAACGTGGTGTCGGTGATAATATACGAACCCCGATCTCTCGGTTGTGTGTCGTAGCTCGGTCATCCCCACTCTTAGTGGCACTAAGCATTTCACCAAATCACATTTTTGTATGTCATCAATGTGAAGCGACTCTTTCATTTTCCAACCAAATTGCAATCACAAGGAGAGAGAGAATAGCAATTAACTTGTTTACAAATAAATCGACTAATTAAGTAATTCTAAACATTTAAACGTCTTAAATTAATTCCTTTTAATTATCTATGTGATTATTTTAATTGAAGACAGTCGATGATAGATTTATCATCCTTACTTTCTTCTTCCTCCTCTTCATCTTCTTCTTTTTTTCTTCTTCTTCTTCTTCTTTTTCGTCTTCTTCTTCTAAATTTGTGAGTAGTAACAATTAAACTAGATTTATACCACGACTGGATCAACCATGCTTACTGTTGAAAAACTGTTTGCTGTCAGACAGTCAAGATGGTGGTGGCAGTAGCTCAGTTGTTATAGTGTTTTGCTTTTATTGACATCTTCATATAAATGATTCTCAGCCTTGTCACACTGATTCTGCCTGGGGATTACGTTATGGGTACACGTTTCTGTGGAATACTCAGCCACTTACACGGTAATTCAATGAGCTGGCAGTTCTGTTGATCGAACAACTAAACACTCATCGTCTGCAATCCAGACTCAATGAGCTGGCAGTTCAGTTGATCGAACAACTAAACACTCATCGTCTGGAATCCAGACGGAGATCCATTCATATAAATCATTATAACCCGAATGTCGATAGATATGGCAAAATTAATTGTTTTCATTAGGCTCAGGTCAGTCCTGATCGAGGAGACTTGTGATCAAAGGTGTTCCACCCGTGACCATCCCCTCTTTTTTCAGTACTACATTAATGAATGCAGCCTTTTTTTCTTTTGAAACGGTTGGATGTGTTTTGTGGGAGATTTGGCTGCTAATTTCCTCAAGTCAAGCGACCACGCAGAGACTATCAGTCTGTCTATCTAACTACCTGTATACTTATCTGTTTATCTGTCAATCTATCTATCTGTTTGTAGATAGTGAGATAGGTAAATTCGGTAGATCGGCAAACCGCTTGCTTTACAGACTTGGTTCTCCAAGTGAGTGCAACTCCCACTCGATTTTGGAGATTACTTGAGACGAGGGTGTGTTATTATCTTCTGTAGCGGGGTGTAGCCCACTGTTCTAGGTAAAGAATACTATGGGATACAAGTGCGTGGGAGTGAGAAGTAAAGCTAAGAAATCAGCCTTTATATGTTTAGGAGTCACTGCTTTACACAATCTAATTCGATATTTCACTGATCTGATTTCAAATACCGCCGAAGTCAAATATACGACTCCAATGTCCTTGGGATATACATGAACGACTCATAATCTCATTGCCTCTTTTATAAAGTTATGATTATGTATTTAATTTAAAGCATGTCATTGTATAAATATGTTCAAGCGAAATATCTGAATGTATGTTATGTTGTGCAAATGTATACTTGTCATTATACCACTTACCCCTCGGTTATTGCAATATCTTTGTTAAGATTTTTGTGATCTATCAACACTACCTGATACTTTTGTCATTTAATTTGCATCTCTATTTATATATCCAATAATTTGTTTAGCTATCTATTACTATATGCGTTAAACGCATATAGTAATCTCACTCTCCATCTCTCAGTATATCTACATATTTATCTTTGGCAGCAAATCACTACAATTAGCCGAAATGATAAATATGAATGATACCGGATCAACTACTTCTGAATGTGCCATTTAACGCCAGTTTGTGAAGTTCCTGTCAGTGAACTTAAACATCAAAGGAAATATCGACTACAAAGTACTGAATATTATGGTTGAAGCCCACCCTAGCAAATCTATTCGTTCAAGTATCGTATAGCGTTTATTTCAAATTGAAAAAAAGACAAATAGTGAGACAAATGGGTATCCTTGGACTGAATAGCTATAACAAAATGTGCCGTATGGAAATTTGCCATACATTAATTTTATATCATGATTATGAAACGTTTCTAGCTATTGACACCATCTGCATGAAAAACAACAACTAATATTCATTGACCTAATGTTGTATTTTCCTCAGTGAATAATTATTTCTAATTAGATTTTTGATCATCACTACATTAAATATGTTATCACTAGCTTGACTACAGTAAATAGAAAAGGTTCTTGTTTTCTTCTACCATATCAATGCTTGAACACATAGAGTGCGAAACGACTGGAGTTTATATCTGAGACACCTCCTCGTCTTTTGCATCTTGTGCACTTAGATTCCCTATATGTTCAAGTATCATAATTATTTCCTGCACTAGAAAAAATATCTTCAGCTTAGTATCCATTGGAAATAACCTCCAAGATTTCATAGATTCTAGGAGTCTAGATTCATGTTTGTATTACGAAAGATTTAGACAAATTTCTTGTAGAAAGAAAATGTATATGTTGTTCATGTTTAGCCTGAGATCAGCCCTGATCGAGAAGATCTGTGGTCAATAGTGACTCAGCCATGACCATACTGTCCTACAAGCATTGTGGATCTACGACTATATTATGGAATGTGTCCTCCATTTTCAAGACGGTAGTGTCTAATCTCAGAGAGATTTGGCTATTTTTTCTTGCATGTCGAAGGACCATGTAAAGCCTTCATTGTTGGGTTTAAACACAAAAGGTGATTATTTGCTTCACCATCACAAGACACAATAGATTCCAATAGTACTATACTAAAATATACAAAGCAAACACACACCTAAATACATGTATTCCTACATATAAATATATACACACACACATATATATACATACATGTGCGTGCATTTGTACAAAAAGGTGAATTTACTGAGTGAGGAATGATATAGAAAACAGTTAATTGTTTAAAGGTTTATTCTTCGATTTTATTACAGACTTCAGTCTGTAACACAAATTTATAATACAAGATAAAAATAAAAAAATAACATCAACAATAACGATCACAAAAAAAATTATTTCACATCACAGTTTCTTTCTCTCTTTCTTCCTACTGCTATTTGGCCCTTCTCCATCTTGTCTCCCATTTCTCTTCTCGGAGTTTATATATACC
>JAOPJM010001179.1:7497209-7516216 GCA_027124095.1 Muusoctopus leioderma | reverse complement strand
ACACCACCACCGGGCCTTTGGCCGGTTTAACACCACCACCGGGCCTTTGGCCGGTTTAACACCACCACCTGGCCTTTAGCAGAATCCACTCTATTGCAAGCATTTGAGCTAGGTTTCCAGTCTGGGGATACCTCCCTCCCTCCTACCAGTCTCGGAGGCTCTGAAAAAGGGCTGATGGGCACTGCTCTACCTCCTGACTAAATAATGAAAAAGACGTGGCCCACTCCTGGTGTAGAGACACTCTCTCTCTTTGGCTAGTCGTCCACAAGGGGTTGTTGTTGTTGCTTAACCATAGGTCAGTCCTGATTGATCAGAACTATGATCAAAGACTTTCCAACAATGACAATCCCAGCTTATTTTTAGGAATAGTGTATCTAGAACTACATTATTCAATATGGCCTTTCCTTTTTTAAGACAGTAGGGTGTGATATGGAGATTTTGTTGCTATTTCTAACAGGTTGAGCGACCACATAGAGGCTCCCCTGTCAGCTTTTAGAGTTCACAAATCGTACAGTCTAGTGGTGTTTCACTCTTTAATAAATACAAGTAAGTTAGCAGGAGCGTCCAATATGGAAACTTTCCAGCAGTTATGATTACAATAGAATTTTTCACTAAGTGAAGGATAGAACTGATAGAAGTTGTTATGAACTCATAGTTTCTATTTCTCTTGCAACAATCTATCTATATACAGAGATCCAGTGCTTAAAATCAGTATATAGTGTTTTACCAACACTATGTTTGTTGTAAAGTTTCTCTGGCTAATCTATCAGCTTTCTCATTTTCAGTGATGTGTACATGGCCAAGATATATATCACAATCCAGGCCTAGAGGATAACTTGTTTGTTTGCTGAATTTTTTAGATGTAAAGGTGTTTTGATTTTGAGTTTGGGAGTATGATAACGAATAAGAAAATATGAAGTATTGCTATGGTTTAATAGCAAAAATTAAGAAATTATTTGAAGGATAGATGAACAAGGATAATTAATCTGATACAGCATATTGTTTTTGGTCCCAAAATGTTTTGTTACAAGTTTATCTATGGATTATTTCATTTTGCTTACTTTTAAAAACCAGAGAGTTTATCTTGGATTTTTTTATAATTCCTGGGTTTATGATGTAACCAAAGAAGAGTTGATGAATATGTAATCCAGAATCTGAGGAGTCTAGGTGTTGGTCTGCATCAGCAAAAGTAAAAATTCAGATAGGCAATATTACGATGTCAAAAAACAACAATGAAGCAAAAGTACAAAGTTATTCCATTCCACCATTTGCAAACCATACTCGTTCAACAATACACATAAATAAATTTCTTCTAACTCTTTTACTTTTTCTTCTTTATCTTGATAAAGGTCTTCATGCTTGAAACATTGAATCCCTCACTACTTTGTACATTTGTTTAATTGTTGTATTGATGGTATTTCATTATCTGTTATTTCATTAAAGTTCAATATGAGGGTGAATTTGTTGACCTATATTTTTAATACTTTTTGGCTTACTGCTATACAACTTCCTATTTTGGCTTACTGCTATACAACTTCCTATTTTGGCTTACTGCTATACAACTTCCTATTTTGGATTAAAGATGCAATCAGAAGAGGGATTTGAAAAATTAGATTTCAGTTTTGTTTTATATTGTTGAGTTTATTACACCTTTCTTCTGGTAATGACTCTGCAACTGGAGTCTTTTGGAAAGTAATAAATCTTATATGTAAGCCTTGATTCTGAACTGTATCTAGTAACTGAGTCCAACTTTAATCATATCAATTATTAATAGAGCTGGAGTCAGTAGTCCAAAGAACTTTGTTTCTTTAACAAACTTCTATTCATATTCAATTTTAGGCTAGTGTGATATTTTTTCAATTGACAAAAGTGTATACAGGATGTTTTTATTTTGGAGAATTTGTAACCATTGTTAAGAGATCAAATATAGATATTTTTTATACAAAGTTGAAGTCTTTGTGCTATTCCTGTGTATATTCTCTCTCCTAAAATATATCAGAAAACCATCAACAAAGAGAGATTATTTTCTTTTTTCCAGCCCTCATTGAGATTGTTATTTTTATACTAAACAGTGTAACAGGTAATATGCTTCCCTAAAGAATACTAAGATGCAATCCTCTCACATGAAAATATAATAGAATGACAGATTTTATTTAACCTTATTCTATACAAATTGACTCTGCAGTTTATAGCCAAGAGATATTATTAGCTTACTCATCAGCTTCATTGAGAGAACAAGTATTACATTGCATTCATGCTCAAAATAATTAACTCCAAATGACACACCCACTTAGCTATAAATAGGTATGGCCATGTACTTAAGAAGTTCGCTTTACTATCATGTGGTTCCAGGTTTGATCCCACCGCATGGCCCCTGAGCAAGTGTATTCTATCATATGCTCGGGTCGTCCAAGCTTTATGAGTGAAATTGGGTAGACGGGAAACTGTGCAGAAGCCCATTGTGTAGACTGTACCTGTTCTTGGGGTAGATTTAATCCGTCGCCTGGTTTAACATTACTACTTGGACCTGGGGGGGCTTATAGCAGAGTCCACTCTGTTGCAAGCATTTGGTCCAGGTCTCTAGTCTGAGGATAATCCAAGAGTTGTGGCGTCTTCTTTCTTTTTCCCCCCCATCAGTCTCGGAGGGCCTGCAGAAGGTAATGGGCACTGCCCTTCTTCCTTTGAGTAAACCATAAACATTTATTTTTTAATTATGAGGAAGATGCATCTCACCGCTAAAAGTAGCAGGATCACAGTAAAATTAATGTATTTTGTTAGTGTGCAGTGCTGAGTTTAACTCCTTCCATTGCAAATAGCTTGTTGTATCAGATTCACTAGGCTGACATGCTCTATATACACTAAACAAAGAGGAAATGTTCAATGATGCCCAATGGGTTATGTGACTCATTGCCATCACAACTACACTGGTAATTTTTTGAGAATTTTTAGTTGTTCCTTTGCATATTTTCTTTCAACATTCTAAGCTATTTATACTGAATTTCATGTGAAGAGATATCATGCTTGCATAATTTGACACGGACATTGTTCTATATTTATATTAGCCTTATTCTGTCTATGTCAGAATTAAGGTTAAATATTATGTTGTTTGCTCCACTTCACTTATTTACCATTGTGCAGTTAATCAAGGTGTAAGCTTGATTTACAAAGTTACAATTTACCAGGAAGTACAGGAAATTTCAATCTATTATCATTTATAATAGGTGTTGACTATTTTTATTGCATAACTATTTTTTTCTTTTTATTAAATAAAAGTAATAAATCCATTTCTGGGCATAGCTTCTAATGATACTGTCAAAGGTAGACAAAACCTATGATTTTGAAGGGATAAGCTAAATGCTTTCTCTAAGGAAAGTGAAATGGCTCCAATCATGAATCAAATCCTGGTTAGAGGTTTAGATCACTGGGAGCTTATCCCTTATTCAATGATATTTGCCTTTCTTTTCCTATTAATCACCAAGAATTGTTTTTCTATTAAAAAAGATTGTATACTGAGGCAACTTATTAATAACTATTTGATTTTTCACATAGGTACAAGACCACAAATAGGTAGAAGAGGAATAGTCAATAGAATCAATCCCAGCATAAACCAGGTAGTATTTTATTGACCATGGACAGATGAATGGCAGAGTCAACACAAGCAGAATTTGAAGTTATAATGTCAAGGAATGAAACTAATTACTATAGATCAACAGAAAACTAACAAATCATCATTAAACCAGTACAATTTATCTGGATTGAATCAGGTTATATTTATTGTTTATTGAAATCCATATGAAACTAACCAAAGGATGAGTGGTTTTATCCTGTCATGAACATAAGGGCTGAGGCCTTTATCTCTCAAATGGCCCAGTTCACTCAGCTATAAATAGGTACTGCATGGTAGGAACAATAGGGTACAGTAGCATTAAAATTGACAAGTGCATTGTTAACTTAGTGCTGAATTCAACTCCTGCTATGTGTATAGCATGGAGAGGCATGTTACCAGACTAACATGTTTTTGATAGACTATATAAATACAATCTTCAATGGTGTCCCTATGGCATTATGAACTCACCATTACCATCATATGAAAAGAATACTTAAAAAAACAGTCAGTCAACAGATCTAGTGTTCCAGATATACCATACCTCCACCAAGTTGAGGCCCACACTGGTTTATCATATGGAGTGCAGTGTAGCAGTCTGGGTAAGTGGTATTTTTTTCTCCTGTCCAATCTGTTCCAGAATACCTTCAAGTGCTGAGGGTTAACCACATAAGAAGTAGGCAAAGTAGATTCAGAATGCAACAGTTGCTGTTCTTTTGCACTTATCTCAAGTGGCTGCTCTTTTTGTGTGTATGTTGTTTGTTTGGAGTGAGTTGGTAGGATAGTGTCCTTAGAATGTTCTTATGTATCTGGACGTGACTGAAATGTAGTAACAGGAACTGTATGGGTTGGAGCTTGCTACAGAAACAAACTATGCCCTGCAATATATCCTGTTGATGTTTCATTTTCCGTATTATTTGCTTCCTTGTATAGGTGGTCTGTGTACAGCCTGTAATAATATGAAGTGCGCTACTTTGTGTTCTTCATGGTGGTTGCAGAGAGATTGAGGACCCAGACAGGATTGGCAAATATTGTTTGTACACTAGTGTTGTTGTATCTTTGTTGGTCAAATGAGGTGAATGTGTTTGTGTCATTTTGCTATATATGCTGTGAATATTGTAGAGATGTAATTTCTACTATATTGTTGTGTATGTGTCGAGTGTGATTGTTGGTTGTATTTTATATTGTCGGTAAGCAGGGAAATGACTGTTGTTGCTGTTTAGGCTCAAGTCAGCCCTGATCAAACAAATTCAAAGGTGTTTCAGCCATGATCCTTCTGTCCAAGGTGACTTTACTTTTTAAATATGGTAGGGTGTGAATTGAGGGAGATTTGGCTGCTATTTCTAGCAGGACAAACGACCATTTAGAGACTCTCTCGTTAGTGGATTTGGGTCGTGCTACTTTCAGTCTATTTGTTTCGAGCCAGATTTCTAAGTGGTTAATATAGTTGGAGTAGTTGTGTAGCTATGTCACGTCTCTCCATACTTCAGAAACTTTTTGTTGCCAACACGGGCCACAGCTTTCTGAACTTCTTCCAGCCATGATCATTCAGTTAATATATCGTTTAATATAATGTTAAAATCGTTTAATATTAAACGATTTTAACATTACATTAAACTATATATTGACTGGAAGGTCACAGCTGGAACGCTTTTGTGTTAATTCATATTACAGCGGTTATTGAAACACAAATAAAACTTTAAAGAGTGTTTTTGCAGCCGCATATGTTCACAAACTAAGTTTCTGTTTATACGCTGCTACGTACATTTCGCCGTTTCCATTTTACCTCTGAATCCTTTCGACGTGTTAGTAAAATAGGAAACCACCCTCATACAAGTCAGCCACTTGTAAGTTTGCTTCAACACTATATGTAAGGCATCGCTAAAATTTATCAGATCAAAAATGAGGATTTGTAATTTGTAATCTCTTTGAAAATATAAATATTAATTCCTTGTAATCAAAAAGCTATACATTCTAATGCAAAATCATCGAGACTCTGGTGAACAAATTAAAACGAATGCTGTTTTGTTTCAAGAAAAAGCATAAGCAAAAAGGGAGGTAATTAGAAACTATTTCCTGAGGAGAGAATCTAAGGGAAATAACTATGACTTTCAGAACATTCAATAGAAAAATTAAATCATTAATATGTGTGTGCCTGTATGCATGTTAATAATTTTTAGTGAAGTGAGTCAAGAACATTAAAACTACATTTAATCCCAGCTGCATAGCCGTTTATTTAAAACCAAAATCCCTTGTCAAACATTTTTGTTTAAAATCAGTTGGGTGTCTTTTAAAAAAAAAAAATTGATTTTGGCTATTGTAAGGAGAGGAGTGTTTTAACCAGTTAATTATGCTATATTGAATAATGTGTTCCTGCATAAGACATTTAAGCACTAATCTAGGACAGAAAAACAGGCCCTCTATTAGGAACCAAACCTTTTATCTATCGAATTCCAGGTGACTGCATTACTGATTACACCACTAAATTAGTGCTTATAATTAATATATATATATACATACAAATTTACATGTACATATACATACATATATATTTAGTCCGATCCAGTCTCCTATTACTCCAGTGTTTCTCTGACGTGGTCAGTTACTCAGATAGAGACTGAATCAGTCCCTATCTGAGGAACCGACCACACGTCGAAGAAACACCGGAGTAATGAGACTGGATCGGACTAAATAAATATTATTACACTCTACTACAGTAGAGTATTTTTTCTCCAGTCCGTTGCTTTTAACGATATATATATATATATATATAGCACTACCATCTTCACCAATTGCCCCACTTGAACAGCCTCACAAACACCATCAGAGATTTCAATGCACACAACACTTACTGGCATTCACATAGTACAGACAAGAGAGGTGACGTAATATCACAACTAAAGTCCCTTTATATCCTAAACAATCCACACCAACATACACTCATACCTCAATAGGCCAACTACAACTCTTCTCCAGGCATCACCACCTGCTTCACACACAGTTATCACAACAACTTTGCAAACAATTCCCCAACTTTCCTCAGCCCACCTGCCAATTATCATCATGACACTCACACATATCAATGAAGAAAACAAAAACACTTTTAGAAACTTCTTCAAAAAAACACAATGGAATCAGTTCTTCCAATAAACAGAATTCAAGAACACCACAATCACTAACATAGACAATGCAGGACATACAATCAACAAAATAATTATAGGCATCTAAAAAACATATCCAACAAGGCAATATAAAAAATACAACCCACATTACACACCATAAATAGCCAACCAATACACCAACACACAACTGAAATAAAACTCAGCATCAAACAACTAAACAAGGACATAAAAATAAATATACCATAGAAAAACAGAAAACTGTCAATCAACATAAAGCAAAACACTAAATAGAATAATTAGCAGCATCAACAACAGTTACACCACATTCCATGTCACAATAACAGCCTCCAACAATATCCACACTGCGACACCAAGTAAATGCCCGTAACAGACAATTCTGAAAAATCAGCCACCAAAAAACCAACACAAAGATGACAGGAACACAACATGAAAAATACACACCTTCCACCCAGACCACAATTTTGATCCTTTTCAGCAGATACCCTCAAAATACAATAGGGAAATCCCAAATCTTGAAAGCTTCAGGGCCAAACAAAATCCGAAACGTAGTTAAAACACCTAGGGCTTAAAGGAATCACTATACTCACCAACGCCAACTACTCATACCAACACTGTCAAATTCCCAGAATCTGGTCAAAATTATAACAATTCTTAATCCCAACAAAAAACTCAAGTGAAGTAACACCATACAGATCTAGCACCCTCCAAAATTCTAGAAAGGCTAATTCTTGACATCACTAACACACACATCATCCTCTCCAAATCACAAAATGGATTCGGCCACTACATTGCTCACAAACCAGACACAGAATATACATGGCTTTAACAATAAAAAACCTCCCATATGTACCATTCTAACTACCATCGACAACGCTTTCAACTACATTCCCAGTTATCCACTCCAAAATGCTGGCTAGCAGACTACCTGTTAAGCCACCAAGCCTAAGGAGTGTACAAGAACAACACTTCTAGAATCTGCAACTTCTTGACTGCAGTACCACAAGAAGCCAGTCTCTCACCTACTCTTTTCAACATCTTCACAAAACAAAGACCGTCTCATACGCAGATGACACCACACTCACATCCTCCAGACACTGCCGCACAACTCCAACCCTACTTAAATCACCCAGAAACCTGACTTAAAATAGTACCTACAAAATCTACTCTCTCCTTTCTTACTAGCAAGATCAAAGAACAAATACCCTCACACTCAACAATATATACATACCACACACAGCTGACAAACATATTAGGAATTACATACAACTCCTTCACATTTACAATACACATTGAATACATAGTAAAGAAAGCAAAATGACACACACTTAGAACAAGCACAGGTACCACATTTCCCCAACAGAAAGAAACAACAATGATGTACAAACAATACACCAGATCTATTACAGACTATACCAGTCCTACCTCTCCATAAGCTACAAAGAACACAAAAATGTGCACTTACACATCATAACAGGTTGTACAGTCCACAGACCTCCTACACAACAAAACAGAAATAGTAAAAATGAAAGACCTCATGGACATGCGACTGGCAGTTTGTTACAGCAAGCTTCAACCCTAACAGTCCCTGTCACTACATGAAAAAGTATCTCAAACCACCGTGGAGCACTACTACAACATCCTAAAAACACTATCTCTCCCATCTAGCTCAAACACAGAAATAGCCTCACTGGTCCCTAAACATCACCAACAATAAGTGCAGAGGAATAGCAAATATCATGCTCTAACCAAGTCTACCTTGCAACAACACATTATCAACTTTCAAACATGATAATGAAGTGGCTTAGTTATTTGCCTTTCCTTAAACGAACAAGTATATCCTCAACAAACAGTACAATATTTTCTGAAATATCATGTTTATCTTATGAAAACAATCTTCTAACAGAGTGTTTATGATGTCCAAGAAATCAAATAAAATATTCATGAATTATTCATAAGAAATCTTATCATTAAGGCAGTAGAGTGGCAGAAATGGTGGACTGCTATACTAAATGCCTTTCAGTATTTCTTTATCTGCCCCACTGCATGCCAAGTTTAGATCAAACTACGGTGGACTTTTTCTTTCATCTGTTTAAGATCAATATAAAAAAGCAACACTGATGTTGTGCAAATCTAATACTATTATTATTATTAGCACAATGTCATCATCACAGACTGCATCTTTGGATTTATATGTACTACACTCCAGGTAGAGCTGTTAATTCTTTCCATGACTAAGTTTGCAGGTAAAGAAGTTTTTTTAGGTTGAAATTCATTTGATCAGTTTTCTACCTGAAGCAATCATGTCTGTCATGGGTTGTGAGATCTTTGCTTCTAGACAATAGCAGTGTTAGAGGTTTGGCTGCTATATTGAAAAAGGTCAAGTAAGAAATATACAGAAAAGTTTCCTCCTTTGGATGAAACACTCAAATATTTAGTTAGCTATTTTCAATCAGACCTACAACACAGCTAACTAGGGTTCATTGTGGGCAAGTGCTATTACCTATCATTTGGTGTAGGCATGCAGAAGGCCGAGTTAATAGGATACCAGGCAACACAACTACCAAGAAATTTAGCACTGTATGGTGTCCATGGCAAAAGCACTTAAATATCAAATGGCCCAGTTAATTTAGTCATAAGAACAATTTGCTACTGTAAGAGGTAAAATACGCATTTGTTTTGTTAGCGAACAATGCCAAGCTTAACTCTTTCTGTGGTTATAGTTTGGTGAGGTAGGGCAGGGTAGGCTGACTTGCTTATGATACAATCGATGAAGAATGTCCCAATGATCCAACAATTTATGGGACTCACCATTATCACATGAAATTAATGCTTAATATGTTTGCTGTTGTTTAGCCATGATCTATCAGATTTATGATCAAAGGCATTCTAGCTGAGATCATCCAGTCTTTTTCTTTCAAGCAGTGTATCTAGAACCACATTATCCAATGTCTTTCTTCTTTTCAAGACAATGGAGTGTGATGGAGATTTGGCTGCTATTTCTAGTAGGTTAAGCAACCACATAAAGGTTCCCTTGTTAATAGGTTAAATTAATGGTATTAAAACTTTACTTTTCCTCTTTTTTCTTTTAGAATGAAAATACCAAACAAATTTTAATAAACCATGAATGATGAAAGATGAAAAACTTGTTAATTATAGTGCTGTACAAAGGACTATGCTGCACTTACACATACTATGTATTTACAGCTAAATAAACTAAGCCAATGAATTAAATATCTGGTCCAGATATACATCACAGCACAGGTGTATAAACCTTCATATATGACAGGTTTAGATAAACAACACCAAAGGAATATTTAGATCTTCCATCCACCATTTCCCCATGTCAATGTACATTCAATTTTGTTTTCCTTAATTATTCAAATCTATCTAGAGGTTTGCAGCCAAGAGTTATCTGTAATAGTAAATTTAAGAAATGAAGATGCATTACAAATCTAGTCATATATGAAGGTAGTACTGCAGCATGGATTTAACCATGATGGTTAAAACAAACTAAGAAAATAAGAGAGAAGGTAGGGGCATACTTATATAAGAGTACAAAACGTTTCTATGTGAGAGGAATATTTTAGAATAGCAAGCTTTGCTCCTGAAAAATAAAGATATCATTAAAGAATTGGTTGGTATGCAAGTACACAATTATAGTGTCTCACTGATACAGTGACATTGTAAAAAAGACTTATTCATCATAACAATTTAATGTTCTGTAACCTGAATGAAATAAAAGAGAATTTGCTACATGTAACCTTATTCAGAGTACCAATTAGCAATGGTAAATGTGTTCAGTAAAAATAGAAGCTGCAAGATATGCTGAAAAATCCGAAATGGACTAAGTGCTCACTTAACCAATTAAATGTTACTCTCAGTTAGCTGCTGTGTCGGCAATACTGATAAATGAAACATTGAATATATGGCACCAGGTACTATATTGCAATTTAAATTAATTACATAGACTAACTTCTCAGTTTAGGCATCCACAGCACAAGAAGGAAATCATACTCTTTTTTTCATAAACACATTTGGATTGTAATGTTTTTCTTTGTTATCCACTATTATTGACTGAAGGTGTTTCCCAGTTTTCAAGTCAATTTATTGCAGGTTTTGCTCATGGAGAATTTCATCTCAGCATAGTAATGTCAATTACACAGTAATTGAATCACCTCCACCAACACTAATTATATCTATTTACACACACAGACACCAAAAGAAAACTAACTGAAGAAACCGGTGGTGGTCTACATTGGGAAAAATTATACAGTGAAGTTCATGAGTTTGGATAATTTTGAATGCTGTGAGAAGAGGAATCTGACCCTTCATCTGAGTGAAAGGGTTGACAAATTTCTTTCTCTGAGACTGACGTTACAAATCCTGTAAATATTACGAGGTAATAAACACCCCCCCCAGTCACAAAACAAATTCCTCGTCTCCCCACAGCATACAAAATTATCCAAACTTATGAACTTCAATGTTTATAAGCTGGATGGCCTGAATCATGGAAAGTGTCTTATTCCTAGGTTCCACTGTGTCCCTGACTAAGACACGAGTCATTTACCATTTAGCCAGTTATGCTAAAATCCTGACGACCAGCTGGAATTCTTTTTTCTGGGAATGGATGTAACTATTAAAATTCAATAGCCAGTTGTTTCAAATTATGCAGTTGTACTTTGGCAATTTAGGGTTAGCAGCACATGAAGCAACCATTTGTGAAGAGTTAAGTGTTTCAATACATTGTAAAGCAGATTATACACTTGGTGTTTACATAATGAATAAGAAATCACCAAGAATTTTCTTAATATAATAGATGATGTAGGACATAGGACTTTTTATTTTTTTTGCTTCAACAAATTGAAGCATTTTGAAGTCTTGTAATTGAAGATGGTGCATTTAAAATTATCAGCAGATAACCTTCACTTAAAGATTGGTAAGAGATTAAATAAAATAAAAAAAAATTTAGCAATTAAATAGTTGTTTATCTCCACAATTACCATGTTTCATGTAAAAGGATTGGAGAGGGTAATTATTGGGCACAAACTAAAAGTAAACAGAACCTTATATAAACATTTGATAGTTCAAATTTTCTAAACTTCAAAATAAAGGATAGGAAGGCCCAACTTTCCTAAAGAATATAGTGAAAGTTGGTAATTATGTATTCCTTTCTTTTTGACACAACACTGGTTTCTTAACAGGCGGTGTTGTGTCAAACATGGACACACATATATGATGGGCTGCAGTTTCTTTTTACCAAATTCCACACAGATATTGGTCAACCCAACTTACTCAAAGTGATGCACAGTGTGGAACTGAACCCGGAACTATGTGGTTGCAAAACGAATTTCATAACCAGATAGCCATGACTGTGCCTATAAAGGATTAAAATTTCAAAGAAAGCATTATGCAGTTGTTAGGTGAAATTCTTTCACTATACAACAATATCAACACATGAATATATATATATATCAACAATGAAGATGACATTGAAAAATGAAAGGCATTCTTTTCAAGCAGAATATTTTTTGTTTTGTGTGAAGATAATTACGTTTTATATATATACATAAGAGAGAGAGAGAGAGGGAAGCTGGTATTATCCCCCAAAATCTTCTATTATAAAGTTGAGCATTAATTATGAGAAATTTATTTATACTATTAATTACAGGCATATATAGTGCGAAGACATCACCTATGTGTTGTGTTACAAGTTAATGTGTTTTAGTTAAGATGCGCTTTTAGAGATAAAATTCAGTGTTTTTGTTAGGTGTTCAATATCTTACCATTCATTAGACTAGGCAAACACCATTTCGAAAGCAAAGAAATTGTGAAGAGGAAGAGAGAGAGAGGGGGGGGGGAGAAAATCAAAATTGACCTGATATCTTTGCAATTAATTCCTAAAATTAACTATCCATCAAACTGGAAAATTAGCTTAAGAACAAAAAAAAAAAAAGATCTCTATATATCTTATTCCTTAAAATCTGGAGTGTTAAGTAGCTATGAAACAAGATTTATGGAAATGAAACTCTAAAAACAGCAGGACACACAGACAGGTTGGAAGTGCAGGGAAGAAATATAAATCATTTTGAAACAAAATACATTTATTTCTATTTAAAGTAAGACCCAAATAACAAACCGTTCAGAATGGAATCTGTTTTCCTTGTCAAATATTGAAAAAACAACATATATATATATATATGTGTGTGTGTGTGTGTGTTCTCCATTTAATACAATCAAATAAATATTCAAACATTTCTTTTGTGTGTATATAACTAGTTACACATTGGGTGTTTAAAACTCTTATTGACACACAGCCATGCAAACATACATACATTTAGATATATATATATAGATATATATATATATATAAAAAGCTTTAACATATATAAATTTGTTCTCCATAATACATTTAAAAGTCTCAGGTTTCTGTCAGAATACATTCCAATACAGAATTAGGAGACTGTCATTAAAGTGAATCTATCACACCAGCAATTAGGACATCTAAATACAAGACAGATAATAAAGGAGGCTCTAACAGAAATAGGGACAGCCATAAAGCATTAGGATATGATGACCTATAGTGACTAATTTTGTGGCTGAACAGTATAGAAAATAGATCAAAATTCACAGAATTATATCAACTTTCTTCTCATAAAAAATGACAAAGAAAAAGAGAGAAGGAGAGAACAGTTTGTTGATGAGACTTCACTTCAAATACAAATTTGAATAAAAGAAAAAAAAAGGAAATGGGGGTTTTAATAATGACCGAAAAAAATAAAAATAAACAAAATATTTGTTGAACATTCTTATAACAGGTCTAAGCCAGCAAAGAAAAAAAAAAAAAAAAAAAAAAAAAAAATCACTGAAGATCACAGAAATGATAAAAACAAAAACAAATGGGGGGGGGGGAGACAACAAGAAACAGAATGATCAGATTGTTATGAGATGTTCTTAGAACATAAATACAGATGATTAGATGTCGTTTTTGTTGTTGGTGGTTTCCCAGGATAAATAATCTATTCAGATTATTAACAAATGAAACATTGAGTGATTATAAGGGGAGATAATTAAAATTAGTTACAATCTTTTTTTCTTTTTCTTTTTTTAACCACAGTAAAGGACTTGAAATTTAAATTTGTAAAATTATTTAGCATTTTTAAATTATTATATATTGTTCTAATTTTTTTCTTGTAAGAACATTATAATAAAATATCACTTTATATACACATCCCACCCACACAATTCTTCAAGTTTATGTCATGTAGAGAGTAAAGGGCACAGGGGAGAGCAATTCTCAATTTTTTTAAATAATCATTTGGAGAAAAAAATCTAAAAAGATATTTTTAAAAATCATTTAAGGGCAAGTATATGTCCATTCAAATTGAAAGAAAGTTTCCCAATATTGAAAATAGAGATATAATTTTGTATAGTCATATTTTTGCAGGGTGTTAAATGCATTCACACAATTTATGAAAAGATAAATACTGAAATAGCAAATCTGAGCTTCTGAGCTTTAGTTTTTGTTTCCAGCCAAATATCAATGGAAATATTTGTTTTTCAATGGAGAAATCATTCTTCTAGTGATTAAAAAAGAAATTAGGTTAACATACTAGGTAGGAATTACTAATGTCTCATGGTGTAACAATGTTAATCTGCATTTTGAACCATCATACAGCATTAAAGCAGTTCTTTCAGAAATGGATCATAAGTTTTATAAATAACACTGATCCTTCTTATTGATATACAGAGTATTTTAAGGTTAGTAATATTGAAGCAGCTTTTAGATGACAAGCAAGTGGCACAACCTGAGTTTCTGGATTTATTTTGAATTGGAAATTAAAATTAAATATACATAAAGAAATAATACAGAAATAGTGTGGTTGAAAACAACAAATTATCTAGAAAATAATCTATATGGTGAATACAGAAGCTTTCGTTTAGGACGAGGATAAAGACTGGTGCGAAGGAAGCAATTTATATTTAAATGGTTTACAAAAAGTTTAGGCTTTTACTCATTGAAAATATATTAACTTTCACAATTATATTGTGAAAGATTTTATATAAATCAATGAAAAAAAGTAAAAAAAATGACATAAAAATATTGCGGGGATTTTTATTATTTATTTATTCTTTTTTTGCATTTATCATTTTCTTTTTATTTGTTTTAAATGATTTCCATTCATAAAATAGGATATACTTATGTTTTAGAAGTTTGATATTCTATGGCTACATGAAGATTGGAAGCTAAGGCTTGAGTCATAATGAATTTGTTTCTATAACTCTTGAGATTCACATCACAGATGGTCACTAAACAGGGGGGAGAGTCAACTTTAAAGCAACAATCCATGAAAGAATCTTACTCTGTTTGTTTGAGCCAAATAAATATCTTTTCATTCAGCTATACTGATATCCAGTTGGTTTCAAGAGGAGAGGAGGCTGGTTGAATAACAGCACAATTTACTCAGCAATTTTTTTTTTTGGAGGGGTGGGGTAGGGGTGACTGGTTAGATAATGGAAAGTAATAAATAATATATTCTCTTTAATATCTAAGAATGAACTAACTGTTTTCTGGACAGGATAGTGTGCTTGACGAAATGAATTAAATAGAAGGCATAAAAAGTGAAGACAATATATAAAAGTGGAAAGACATGGACAATAGACAAAGTAATAAAATAAAAAAAAACAACAACATTGATTAAAAAAATGGGGGACATCAATGAAATGAGGAGAAAACATTCTCCAAATTGGTTTTCAGAGGTTATTTATTTTACAAGGCTTTATACTTGCTTTAAAAAATGTTAAACAAATCTTAATGTAGACCCTTTCATTCTTAAAATTATTTTTGTGAGTGAGAAATAAAAGTGATATAGAGAAATTTACCATTTTCTGTTATTTTAATTCCCCCAAAATTTTAAAGACCATAAGCTTCATTTGATCAAATAAGTTTTCCTAACTGGAGAACTTTTTTGTAAAAGAGCGTAGGCAATTGAATCAACTCAATATACTACTGGTACTTATTTTATCAACCCTAGCAAGATTTGAACTCGAAATGTAGAGGGACAACTAAATACAGTTAGTCTAGCACTCTACTGTTTCTGCCAACTTGCCACTCTCATTGCTGAAATAATGCAACAAAACAATACATTTCTTTATATCTATTTACTTTTGAATGCACCAAACTAGAATGGATAAGAAAAGAAGAGGTAAGGATAGAAACAAGGCACCCAAAGCACGACTATTTTTATCCCTGATTTCGTGCTAAGGAACATCACCATGGCTGCCACATTTCTGTATTCTTTCCCTTGACACAATGCATTTTTACTAGAATTCCTCTTCCAAAATAGAGCCGAGTTAAAATTTTCTCTCTTTTATTATTTGTTTGCTTTTGAACAATAATTCACATGTAAGTTGTATTAAGATAGGATGGATTAATAAAGCTATATTTAATTTCAAAATTTAATTTAAACAGGATTACATAAATAGCATATGAATGTTGTTTAACAAAATAAGTTCAAATATAGAGAGGGGATATTTTATTTATTTATTATTATTTCTTTTTCTTTTTTGACAAATAAACTTAATCGAAATCTACAACCACAGTGACATTTAACAGAACAAATTTTTTTACGAGTGTTCAGTAGAAAGAAATTTGGAACGTTTACAGTATAGAACAAGGTAATGCAAAATAACATTTTCTTTCTTGATATACCATGTATATTTGATAATAGAGAGAGAGTGGGGAGAGGGAGAGAGAGAGATTAGTCTTATTTTCAGCATCTGATTCAAGGACTTCCCATAAAGTATTTAATATCATAAATATTTTGATTTCTGATCGAAATGCAACTTTAAACACCATCTCTAAGAATCCATTTGTGGATTCTGATCAAAAATTGATGAGGATTTCATGGAAGGCAGGTGAAAATATGTTTTTCATATACCAGTAATGTTTTGGTGGATATCAGTCTTCAAAAAAATTTGTATATAAAAGGGGAGAGAGAAACAAGGAGATTAGAGAAACTTACAGATGTTTGAAAGAACATGAATTTGAAAATAACATTTGCAGCAGCTATGATAGTAGTATATGTGAAAAGAGAAGTGTGAAGGATAGATACTACACTATTTGTTTTGGTCTGAAAACTGTCTCAAAAAAGGTGTGCAGCTACCAACCTAGAAAATAAGATTAGGATTACCATCAAATTTGAATCAGAAGGATAGTTACAACTATATACTAAATTAGTTGTTAGTTTCAGAAAAGTCATGCTTCCTAGTCACATATGTATGTATTTAAAATACATAAAGGCAAAAAGTGGTTCCTTCACAACTTCCAAGTTGTTCACTGGACATTCCATATTGCTTTTGTAAAAGAAAACTATCTTACCATTATAAAATAATAGAGATGAGATGGGAACATCATGTCTTTTCTCTTTTAATCATGAAAGAAAGCAAGATATAGGTAATATACCATTGTTATATTTGGGCTGATTGGATAGACAACATAGAAAAAGATAGCTAATCAGAAAAAAAGTTGTTCAAGAGATGAAATAGCTGAGTGGGTATCTATATATTGAACTGCTAACTCATGGATGATTGTGAGCTATATCATTGTCAGTGGGTTCAAATCTTGCCACGGTCAACTTTGCCTTTCGTGGTACATAAAGTACCAGGGTGGTGGATTAGTGGAATACTTAGAGCATCAGAAAAGATGCCTCACAGAATGTTCCAGCTCTCTGCATTCTGATGGCAATGCCTGCGACGGCACTGGTATGAAACAGCATTGCCCCTCGTCTTTCCTCTGGACATCAGTGGCACGAAGAGGGGAGACTTGAATGCAAGAGCAACTGTTGGAGAGGAACTTCCCAAGTGAAGATCCTTAGTCTCATGAGACATACGGAGGACCTGGATCTAAGCAGAGAGGTATGGGTCTTATATCTTCTCTATGCAACAGAAACTAAATGAAGTTAAGCATGTATCCACTTTATGGGCTTTTGCAATGCATGAAAGGATTAAGTTAATGGATGAAGATGTTAGCATCAGATAATGATGAGAGAGGACAGATTTACCAGTGGGAAAATGGGATGACTTCTCTTTTGTTAACTGATAGAAACACTAAGGTAAGGACAGCGAAGGTCATTGCTGTAGGTTAGGCAATAAATACTTTATCAACAATAAGATGAAATGTCAAGTTGACCACAATGAGATTGTAACTCAGTATGAGACATGTACAAGAACCGTAAAGTAAGCCGAGTCTGGGACACTGGTTTGATTCCCAGAAGTAGCATTTCACTTCACTCACTTTTTGTACTTGTGCTAAATGGCTGTAGCCATAAGCCTTACCTGAAGATGAAATTTTCTGTGAAGCTAAAGGTTACAGAATATTTATAAATATAAGACGGATAAAGATACGCTAAGAATCTGGCTTGATACACTTAGTTTTGCACCACTTTGAAGTATTTCACTGTTTATAAATCATACCTTGGGAGGGAGAAAAACAGAAGTGTTACAGAGTAGAACCAAGCCTGCAATAACCTGGCTTTGATTCACAGTATTTTATTTTGTTATTAATACCCTTAGGAAAAGAAAGAATGTCATAACCCCGCTTTTATTCTTCCCTGAATTAAATAGAGCAAATCATCCATTAATGAATACAGCTGATTACAAATATTCAAGCAGAAAATAGACATTTGATGTTCAACTATTTTATTCACATGTGGATGTCATAGCTTGTCTGTTTCTCAACATCTTAAAGAAAGTATATCTTTCACAAAAAGAAATGTAATAGTTAAGCACATAAGCTATAAAGCTAAATTTCTTGAAAAGACTTCCTTATATTCATTGGTTATGGATTTTTATTTTCATGGTTACTGAGGTAGACAATAAGATAAAGTCACCTGCAGATCTTGCTAGATCAATATTTTTCAAGTCATATTACTTGTCATTTACTATCATGGTCATTCTATATTTATTCAGATCATGTTGTCCTAAACTTTTAAAATATCATCCCCAGTGGGGAATATGAAGAAAATTTGGCTGCTACAATGAGTAAGTATAAAACTTTTTCATTGCCTATAGAAATCCCGAAACAAAACAAAACTAAAAGAGGAAATAAATTCAATAGAAGACACAAAGAAGAAAATTATAATGGATCTATTTTCCTTGAAATGGACAAGATATCTGAAATAAGACTGATAACACTGGACAACAAATTTCAAAAAAAAATTTACACAGGAGATGTGTAAAGTGATTTAGACTAATTTGGGTAC
>JAOPJM010001179.1:7485025-7496685 GCA_027124095.1 Muusoctopus leioderma | reverse complement strand
GAAATCAGCGTACCCAAATTAGTCTTAATCGCTTTACACATCTCCAGTAGCAAATATGTTGTTGTCCAGTGTAATGTATTAACATCAGGAAAAAAATATATCAACTAATGATTTCTTGCATTTGCATGCAACACCTAAAATAAATGTAAGGGAGATCATATGTAGCACTTCATATAATGATGATCATACCACATTAAAGCTTTTCCATTTACTAGAGCATTGCATACATATAAACATGCTTGTGTATTTAGTAAGGGATTTTACAGCTAAGAAAGAGCTTCTTCAATGAAATACTAATTTTAAATTGGAAACAGATTGTAAATAATTAACTTGAATTTTTTTCAAATCCCTTTATAAAAGATATTTCAGTTATTAAAACCTTTTTTCTTCAGCTCCCACACATCAAGATAATTTTAAAACAAATCAATACAAATCATCCTACCTACTGGTTTTGTTCCGTCTTATATATCTAGGAAATTTACTAGCTAGCCATAATTTCATAAACTTAATTCCATCTATGTATTTGCTAGTCAATCGTTAAAGCTTAAAGCATTTGTTAACCCCATTCTCATCTTAATTTGTCCTTGTTAGAGAAGGGAGCTTTAGATATTTTCTTTTTCTCCTCTATACGTCAATTAAACACATTCCATCTTTCAGTCACACCCATTGTATACCTGTGTGAGTACCAAGGGTGGCTACAAGCCCTTAGCAAGTCTGTAACATAGGTTCAATTTAATTTTTGGTTGAACCAATTTACTTCTTTTGCTCTTTGTACCTACAATTTCCAATAACCTAAAGAGTGGCTGACTGGCTCTTCACACACGACATGAAAATGGAACTTTCAAGGATGATTCAGCAATTATTAAGGATTGAGATATTTTTATTTTCACACTTGCAAACACATATTCCATTTTAAACTCAACTTGTCAAAAGACATCTGCTTTCACAATAAAGAGATTTTTTTCTTCTTAAATAGACAGGAAAAAATAGTCATGATAGAGTCATGTGAAGTTATGGTGTTCAGGCCTTTCTCAAGAGCATTAGTGAGTAAAGGAACTGAAACCGAGTATGTATCATTGCTACAACTTCTTGCAATATCAGCAAGAATAATAATTAGTGCAGCATGGAACATTTTCTTTATCACCACTTCTCATTAACATTATTCTTTTTTTATAAACAATATAATATATGCCTCTAAAATAATGTCTACCTTTCTTTATCTACTTCAGAATGTCGAAACAACTTCTCTTCAAATTTTCTTTGGCATTTTTGAAGCATGTCTGTAAAATATACTGCCTCACAGATTTGTTATTTCTCAGACATACTCAACCTCAATGTAATTATGCATATATACATCCATATATATATATATATATATATATAAAATTTTGATAAATGGCAAACATCTAACAAAATTTTATTTGTTACCTTATTGATGGTTTTGGTTTTTCTGCTGCTTTAAAAGTTTCTCTTGGTTCAGAAAACTACATTTTACTCAAGGTATCATCTATCTTACTCTACATCAACTTCAAATAACTTCCACTTCAATTCAAACATAGGAAAAGAGCACTAAGGGAAAACACATAAATCCATAATACATTTCAGATAGTTCTTTTTTTTTTTCATCAAAGAGTGCCTATTGCACACTTAGTAAGAGCATAGAGCATTAAAAAGCTAACTAGAAATAAATGTGGTGAAAAAAATAAATATTATTCAATGACTAATATTTTTACCCCTGGCAAGTATGGATGATAACTCCAGACACATTTCAGCATTATTGTGATCTCATCAGTAAATCACAGCCATCACTGAACATGCCGAAATAATGATGAATGGATCACTAAGTAAATATACAAGATTATACATTTACTGGCATAGGAAAATATAATTATTTAGAAATTAAATAATTCAGAGATGCCACCTGCATGGAAAACAATAACTTAGTGCTAACAGATTTAATGCAGGGAACATTAAAAAGCTAACTAACAATAATGGGATGGATTTTGTAAAATTTGGACATGAATATTTAGAGAAATATGTACTTCAGAGCTGGATGCCCATCCTACTACTAACCATTTAACTGAAGTGAGAGCATCACCTATGTTTATAGCTAAGTAGAATGAGGCAAGTAGAGTAATGTGCTTTGCTTAAGGTTGCAAATCCAAGGACTGTAGTAAAAATTTCAGCTTCTGAATTAGTGCTCAATGGTCTAGCATTTAAAACACCTAACCACTGAGTTAGTTAAAACTGTGAGTGTTCCAGACAGAAATCTACAACTGGTTTATGTATACCTTATGTAATATCTGTTACTGGCCATTTATAATCACTTAAATTTGTATCATCTGCCCAATTATACACTCATGTTGCAAGAATTCCACTTCCATGTTACAAAACTGAAAATTGTTGAATCTATCTAAACATTATCAAATTTGGAATAACTCAGCTGTGGAAATGTTCACTTGTTAAATTTGAGTTTTAACCAAAATTTCATATACAGCAAGTCTAAATATGTTTCCATATATGAAATTTATTCACTATAATATGTGACCCATAGTTATCATCTACTATATAGAGAGCTTGATATAGCTCAACTATTCCATTATTAAATTTGGGTTATAACTAAAATTTCATATACCCTAAGTGTGTGTTTTCATATATGAAATGTGTTCATTATGATACTGTAAAACATGACCCAAAGTTATCCACTTGGGTTTCAATACTAACTAAATTATCAAACTTTTTTCATGCCTATATGATTCCTATCTAATTTGGTTTAACTCCTACACTGACCTAACTTGTCTAGGTTGCAGAACTCATCAGGTAGCTTCCAAGAGTCTCTCTCACTCTCTTTTTCTTTTGCAGACTTTAAGTCATTAAATATCATTGCAGTCTATTTACATTTACAAGGCTTTAATATCCCACCTCCCTTTTCTATATATCAGCATACATTAAATACAAATCAGTATATCTTGTCCCACTCACAGCTTCTTTTCTGCCTGATGCATACAAATCATATCAAATGTTTGATGTGACAGAGAGTGTAAATCAATGATAGTGCACTTTTATTGTTAGATGTGCAGCAGTAGCTGTAGTATTTATCTAAAACTGAATCACTATCAAATATCTTTTTTTTGGTTTATTTTTCATTTTTAGTGGTGGGTGGGTGCTGACTCTGTTCAGTTGACCAACTAAAGCTAATCACTAACACCTTAATGTCATCAGAAACATATGTTATGAGTTATAAAAATTTAAGAGAAAGTTGGGATAGTGAACAACTAACCAGAAAACTTATAAGTATTTGTATATATATATGTGTGTGTGTATACACACACATGCACACATATATGTATATAATTGTGTGTGTGTTTTGCATTGATAAAAGGAGTAATGAGAAGTTTAAAGAAGAAAATTGAAAAGATATTCCAGAATATTCTTTAGACTGAATATTTTATCTATCACATCACATCAACATAATAACATCCACACTTCCTTGATCACAAGGTGGGCAGTACAGGTAGCAAGACATATCCATGCATTCTTTCAGAACCAATATATCATTAACATTCCCAATTTTTCCCCATTACCTTCTTTTTCTTTTTTCAATTGACTTTTTCTTTTTGTTTTCCTTATTTTCTTTTTTGTCTTGTAGTTAAGATACGATGTTCAAGGAAGAAAAAAATGTACTATGGGGGTGGAAAACTGGTATATATAAACTTAAAAAATTATTCTTGGGTCAATCATTCCCAATCCCAGCTTGACAACTAGTGGACTTTTCCAATATTTCGTTCATATAACAGACACAAACACAGATGTGCATACATACAGGCACACACATAAAAAAAAAAAAGTTTTTAACATACTGAGAAAGGGTAGTAAAAGTGATTTTTAATAATTAAAAATTTCTGAATGCTATGCTTTAAAAAAACCCCCAAAACATCTGTAGGAAATATCTACCAGATGCTAAAATAAGAAAAATTACTTAATATCCTCATTTCTGTTGTTGTTATTGGAGCTGATGTTTTCTTTCTTTCTTGAGAATAGACAGGAGAGAAATTGTTAAGACCTATGTGAAGGAGGAATTTAAACAAAATTATAAAGGATAAACTTGCCCCCATCCTGAAATTAAACTTTTCTTTTACTACCAAATGCAGGCATACCATTGGAAATAGACTCATAATTCTAAAAGATAAAAATTACTCTTAATTCTGAAAAATCCTAAATCAAGACTGCTTTGCACCATGTGACTTGAAATGTTCGTCAAGAGCAGCTGGGTCTGCATACATGGTACCACAGCACTCGTACTTCACTGCTTTGACAGGGTGATGTGTCTTTAAATGTTTATTAAGGTTGCTGCTGCTGATAAAAGTTTTGAAGCAATAGTCACATTTGTGAGGTTTCTCACCTGTGTGTATGCGACGGTGCATTTTAACGCTGTAATTGCATGTGAAAATTTTGTCGCACAAATCGCATGGAAAAGCTCGTTCCCGTGTGTGAAGTCGCATGTGCCTAGTTCGGTTGTAGGGGTTATTAAATGTTTTGTCACAATGTGTGCATTTGAGCATCCCCTCTCCTGTGTGAATGCGCCGATGTTTGGAGAATGCTGATTGGTCACTGAATGCCTTGCCACAATATTCACAAGTGTGTGGCTTCTCCCCAGTGTGCGTACGAATATGACGTGACAAATCACATTTTTGCATGAAGGCCTTGCTACACAGTGTGCACTTAAACAACTTTTCTCCTACATGAAACATCATGTGTTTGTCGGCATTGGCCTTGTCTGTGAAAGTTTTGTTGCAATAGTTACAAGAAAATGGCTTTTCATCAAGATGTATGCGAAGATGTTTTGCCAACTGGCCAGAGCCGGCACTGAAAGACTTACCACACAGTTCACATTGATACGGTCGTTCTCCTGAATGTACTCTAAGATGTTTCTTCAAGTCTCCTTTGCGGATGTAATTTTTCTCACAGTAACGACATTGGTAGGGTCTTTTCCCATCATGTGTGACACGATGTGATTCAAGCTCTGAGGTACTAAGGAATTGTTCCTGACAATAGTCACAAGTGTAAAGAGTTAAGCCACTATGATGTAATAGTGTATGTTGGTAATAGTCAGACAAAAAGGTAAAAGTTTTTGTACACTGTTCACACTTGAAGCATTTGCGTCGTTTGTGTGCACTCATATGTGATTGAAGGTTGCTCTCATATTTAAATGTTTTGCGACACAAACTGCATTTAATATCGGAGTTTGCCCCTTCAGGAGTGGACGAAGCATTGACATTGTTTACAGTATCAACACTGACTGCTGTTGTGGAAGAATCAACACTGGTACCGTTTGACAATGAAGGCGTTGAAGTCACAGTAACATTGTTATCTAACACATTAGTTGCACTGTATTCATTCTCAAGTTCAAGGACAGATTCATAGAATTCCATTTCAAGGTCCTTTTCTCTTGGATTTGGCAACTGGTCTCCATGTCCTTTTTGATTGCTGTCGACTGCAGGCCTCATCCCACTGTCTGCACTCAGGTTGGGCACATTAACAATAACAGCTTTGTGGCTGCTACTACTGCTACTAGAAGGATGGACATTTGATGTGGAGCTAATTATACTGCCTGAGCCAGTTCCACTGCCACTTGGTCGATCTATTGACATCACAGTTTTTGCTCCGTTATTGCAGTTGTCAGTGATATTTTGGCTGAGATTGACCACACAACCTACACTGCGTTCAGATCCAGCTAGGTTACTATCACTACTGCTGCTGCCACTGCCACCACCACCACCACCACTACTTGCAGCACACTCACTATTACCCGTTTTGGAGAAGCTGTCCAAGTTTTCATTAAAACTCAAGTTAAGGACATTGGCAAACCGACTACTTGGACCTGGAGCAACAAGTGCACCAGTATTTAAAGTAGTATTTGAATTTGGTGTAGCATCACTAGTGCTAGGGCCCACACTGCTGCTGCTGCTATTGCTATTGTTGCTACTACTGCTGGTACCACAACCATTACAATTATTATTACTAGAACTCTCCATTGGAATGGTATTACCTATATTACCAATCTTCTTTTTCTTATTAGGCTCTTCATTGAGAGTTCGAAGAAAATCTGAGACTCCCTTAAAATCATCTAATTTGATGATATTTATGGGGTACATGTCAACCCGCGAAAAGTTATAATTATTTTCTGAAGTGTTACTGCTGCTGTTGTTATTGCTGTGGCAAATTTTAAGGTTATAAGTGCTATTGTTGCTGCTATTGTTGTATTTATTAAGTCTATGTTCAAACCCATTTGGAAATGGTGCTGCATGGTGACTATGGTTGACATCCATTTCCCGCATCCTTAAATTGTCTATACAGCCTGATTTTGAAGTTGAACACACACCAGCTGCTTCTGGGCGTGTCACTTTCCTAAAACCATTACTGTTTCCTGCTTGATCTTTCATACCCATTTGATGATCTTCCCTTTCCAAAAATCCACTGCAGCCAGGCTTATCATATTTATTAAGAGGAGAATGACAATTCTGAGGAATACTAATATGCTTCATATGGACTTTTGAGTTCTCCAAAATCCCTGCCATTTTATTTGGCAGTGTGGTTGGTATATCTCGTGAATATTTCACACTACTGCTATTGTTAATTCTACTTGGATGGTTTTTAAGCCATTTGGAAACCAATTCATTACAACAAACTGGTTTTGACCGATCGTTCTCCACACGGACTTTATTGAGGGGGTCCACATAGTTATCAAGATGTTCAATACTGTTAGGGTTTTTCAATATTCCAATATTAACAGGGTTCTCAACAATTCCAATATTTATTTGATTCTCAAGTCCTTGCTCAATGAGTGCAACATCAACAGGATTTTGAACAATCCCAATATCCACAGATCGATTGGCTAGTCTTTTCTTAAAAGGAATATCAGAAATACACTGACGATGACATATATCACTAGCGCCACTTCCATCAGGCATTTTTTTTCTAACCTCCAATGGTGGAAGAGAGTCACTGTTAAACTCTCCATGATGACTATTTTTATTGGTTCCCATACTAGTTGGTATAGGTATACTACATGGATCCACACGAGAAGTTGATGGTGGTGACACTGGTTTCCTTTTCCATTCTCTTAAAGAATCGCTGTTTTCATATATGCTATAGGAACTTTTTGACTGACAAATATCTTTGCGATGACTGCTGTTGGAACTATGACGGACCATATCAGTTGAAAGAGTTGCTAGAAAGTCTGTTTTTGGTGGGGGGTAACAGTGTAAATATGATGCTGTCTGACTACGATGAAGGGGCACTGTTGAGGGGGCGGAATGACGAGGAGCAGCTTCTTCATTGGTCTCCAAAGTAACTGGCAGTTCTGAAAGTCTTAACTGTGACAGCTGATAATTTCCAAGATCGCTAATTCTACCTGATGTACCTTGGGGCCGGCTGCAACTTGGCTCTATATTTATGTTTCTCATAATTCTCTGTTTTTTGTTGTCTTCAACAGAAAGTAAACTAGACATTTCCAATCTGTAGTCAGAGAGCGTGAAGAAAAGGGATGGAATATCTGCGAATCTATGAATATGATAAATCACGCAGAGCTTGAAAGCATGAAAATGTGTCTGGAAAGTTTTACTCTGAGTATATTAGTAGAGCAACTTTCCTCTTTGTGAGTACAGCAAGTAAAGGCATGAGTTGAGTGATATATGGAATAAGTGACAAGAATAGAGTAGTTGTTGTGTATAGAGAACAGATAGCAGCTGATGTCAAGGTATGGCTTACAACAGAAATTACTTCTTAACAGGCTAGCAACCACATCAGAAGATTATACCATAGTTGAGAAGTATGTTTAACTGGTATTCTGTTGTTAGAACAGGCAGTGGATACTCCTTAAGGAAAGGTTGTAACTGGGTGTGAAATATCAGCACTTATTTGATATACACCCATATGGTCAGAAATTGGGATCTGAAATGAGTTTAAAAAAAAGAAGAAAAATTAATATTGAATAAAAATGAAATAAACTATATTCATAATTTTTAAACTAAGCCAACATTACAAAAGCATCTAGAGAAAAACTTCAAGTTTGAGATTTAAATGAGAAAACTTCGAGGGGTGAAGATAATCAGGTAGGCTAGGTTTTTTTTATATGTTAAAACCTCATTAGCAAGTCCAAGTTTATTATATATTTTTTTTTTGTTCAGCGAAAAAAAACAAAAGCAGAGAGATCAAGAAAATGTTGAACATAGAGGTATTGAGTTCAAAACTTGTAGGCATTGTTCCATGTGTTTAGTCAGGTACATAATATCTACTAGTTGCAGTCTATGTATCTAAATATGATTGGTCATTTGAAGGAGATGTATGTGCATGTAATTTATTTTAAATTTTGCATGACTGATGCATAGAAAAGATAAACAATTGATTTTTTTATAAGATAAATCTTAAGTCACAGATATGAAATAACTGAAAAGCCTTCCATCTGTAGTGTTTAGTTGATATATAGTGAATTAACTGTGTATATAAGTTTCTTTGCACCTGTGTTAGATAACACAACTCACAAAATTTCAATATAAATCTTTGCCTAAATGTTTGATAAGTTATTAACTTTTCCAAAGCCCTTTGTTCCACCCTTGTGCAAAGGAAACAACAGATTGAAAACTACAGTAATTGTAGAAGTAATTGTTGTTGTTGTTTTAGTCCATAGCAACTAGGAAAATATTTTTGACAACACAATCACTTGAAAATTGCCTGGTCCAAGTCCTTTTCTATTCTATTTACTTTATGCCACCATCCCACATCTTGTTTTATGCACTGGCAACAGGATGTACAGAGTGATATAACATTATGAGTGATATTCTCACAATACATCAACCTTCAACTTTTCATATTTTATATTAACTGCATTGATTTTAGTCACCTTCTCAAGTCTTCACTGTCTGAATCATATGAGTGAAGGAAGGTAAGATAGTTCATATCCTGTAACCACTGTTGATCTACATCCTTGGGGGAGGGAGCATTGATGGCATGGTTCACTTAGCTGTAAATCAGTACAATAAGGATGCACAGCTTACAACTGTAAACAAAGGAAGGAGGCAATTGTTTTATTAGCTTATAGTGCTAGACTCAATTCTTCCCATCAGTGACTGGAGAAAGCAGTGGGCTAGCAGTAGTATCACCATCATCCAACACATTTTATTATGGGAACAATTAATCAACCACATATAATTATAGGAAAAATCACCACAAAATGTGTTAATATAAATTAGCTATCAGAATAAATACATAAATAAAAAGAGACCATATTCCTAGATTTGTTGTTGAATGGCTCTAGTTAAATCTGATAGAACAATCATATCATGAGTGCTACCAATTAAATGAATCAATAATGATTAGATAGCTGGTGCTCAAAACAATATCATTTAAAATTCATTGAAGATATTTTCCCCAAGTCTCATAGTGATCATATATAGTTTACATAATTAAGGCAATATCACACATTGTTTACTCTTCAGGGCTATAAGGTACTTCAACCCTGATCAGTTTTAACCCTTTGTAAATAAAAACATCCTATAAGCCTTGATAGGTTGTCAGGTCACCACTGAAAGCTTTATCTTCATTTAGTCTAAGGAGAAGTCGGTGTCATTATCAACCTAATGACCATTTCATGATAGGTATGAAGAGTAAATGAAGTGAAATGGCTCAATTAGGAATGAAACGTGTACCACAACCGTGGCTTACCAGAAGTATATCACCATTCTATGGTACTTGCATGCTAAACCTTTATAAAGCCCTAATAAAATACTGCCTTCTTGCACACACACACACACACACACGACTGCGTCCTAGAAAAAGCTGCCTGACTAACAAGCAAAGCTTTACTTACTAAAACTCTACAATACGACAGATCCTGTCAGTTTTGATATGCATTAAGTTGTTTGATCAACTGAACTACCTACTTGTTAAATTAATGTGTAAGTGGCTGAGTATTCCACAGATCCGTGTACCCGTAATGTAATTCTCAGACCAAATCAGCATGACACAATATGAGACAAGGTATAATCCATCTACCCAATTTCTCGCACAAGGCATGGATCGACCTGAAGCTATGGCAAAGACACTTGCCCAAGATGTGATGCAGTGGGATCGAACCCGGAACCTCATGATTGCAAAGTTCTTAACCACTCAGCCATGCCTGCTTCAAGAATTTAACCACTAGTTACTTTTACTGCTTCTGTTTCTCTGAACTCACCAAGTTTTAGACAAGCCTACCTATACCTATATGATGCACTGCTTCACCTGTTAAAGTAACATGTTTTAACCATCAGACCTCACACTAAACACCAGAACTACATTTTTCTGGGACTTCCTTCTCAGATTTTCCTACTAACCTGAAAAAATAATTCAAACCAAACATTAATCGTTAAAAGGTTCTATGAAGTCTGAATATCTGGAGGAAAAAAAAAAAAAAAAAACCCCCAGCAGGTACTGCTTCTAGTCTTCCTCTTCAGAATAGCAAATATAATTAAAATAAAACACACAGCTATAATCATAGAATATGAACCACAGTTAATGAAAGAAGTTGTCAAATGTATCACACATAAATGTTCAATTGCTTGTCACAGCTATAAACATATCTAAAAGAAGCAGATGCAGTGAAGGTATCTGATACAGTACAATGCCAGACTAAATGCATTATAACATTTAATTTTATGTTAATTTTATGTTCCTGTTAGGGTTCTGAGTTCAAATTTTGCTAAAGCAGAATTTCATTACATCTCTTTGGGAGCAAACAAAAAAATAATAGTCAATATAATGGGGACCAATTGCAATGATATACTCTTCCTGTACAAAACACCTATGTAAGAAATCAATAAGTCGAAACAAGGGAACTTCTACATGGTCACTTGACATGCTAGACATAGCAGCCAAGTCTCTCTCAAATTACACACCTACTATTTTGAAAAGCGACACACTGGATAATATAGTCCAAGATATGCAATACCAAAGAAAAGAATGGGATGGTTATGGCTCTGATCAGAGGTTTGCTCCGTCAGGGCTGACCTGAGGCTAAACAACAACAATCAATAATGAGTAAAGAATATGTAACCACTAGTGTTGAAAAGCAACAAAAATCACCCCTATTTTATAAAATAGAGACAGCCATATTTTTTATATGATTTTGTTGGGTAATGACCATCAGCTCTACTGAAGTCGACCTAGCTTATGGAGCTAATTGCTCATACAAAGTATTTAGATGATAAATTCTTCCTGCAGGCAGGCTGTCTTTATTGTGGATCATATTATCCTAAGATTAAGCACTTGAAACATACAGTTTTCATTTCTAAGACATTAGGGACTTTGTCAAGAGAGAAAACAAGTAGAGTCACCATGCAGAAGCTCCTTCACTGGCCTCGTTTTATTTTCAGTTTGTAACCCTAGTAAACACAAGTTATTAGCTGACAAAGTCTGTCTGCAACTTATTGACAAGAATTTGGCAAATACTGTTGCAACTAAGTCTCTATTTTCAGTTAGAACTGTCTCAATTATATGGCCAAGGCATGACGATTTCCTAATTACCCTCCTCTTAACTCTGAGGCTTCTTACTCTTTTACTTGTTTCAGTCATTGGACTGCGGCCATGCTGGGGCACCGCCTTGAAGTCGATCAGATCGACCC
>JAOPJM010001179.1:7468830-7480059 GCA_027124095.1 Muusoctopus leioderma | reverse complement strand
TGCTCATCCCCACCCATGCTCATCCCCCCCCATGCTCATCCCCACCTATGCTCATCCCCACCTATGCTCATCCCCACCTATGCTCATCCCCACCTATGCTCATCCCTACCAAAACCATATTGAAATCATATGGTGGAACACCAGAAGTGATTGGTAAATTCAAAGTCGGTCATGATTCATTCAGATTCACTGTGTATGTGGTGAAGGGGTCTGGAAGTAATTTACTGAGCAGGAGCGTATCCTGTAAGTTGGCTTTGATAACAGTAAATGTAAACGAAGTTGTGTATGGTTTAGTGAAGTGCCAACCAGTAAGAATAACTCTACGAGACGATGCTCAACCATATCATGTCAACGTCGCTCGTCGGGTGCCTATACCACTTATGCCGACGGTTGAGGCGGAGCTAGACAAAATGGAGCATGCATGCATTATCGAGTGTGTAACCGAACCAACAGACTGGTGCATGCCAATAGTTCCTTGGTCACGAAGTTAGCAAGGAAGGGACGCATCCAGACAAAATCAAAGCCATAGTCGAAATGAAACCACCAACAAAAGTATCAGAATTGCGCACTATTCTGTGGATGATTCAATACCTGGTTCAATTTGTTCCTCATTTATCCACCTGCGCAGCACATACGACTGACCTACTGCACAAAGACAATGCCTGGACTTGGGTCGATAAGCAGCAACAAAGCTTTGATGAATTGAAAAGCCTTGTTACCAGTGCTCTAGTTCTTGTGTACTTTGACGTATCCAAGGAAACTATCGTGAGTGCAGACACAAGTAGCTACGGTATTAGAGGCTACATATACCAACGTCATGAAACCAATAGCATTTTGTTCAAGAACACAGACCATGGCTGAGACTCATTACACTCAGATGGAGAAAGAATGTCTAGCGAGCACCTGGGTTTGTGAGTGTTTCGGACATTACTTGACAGAGCTGGAGAAGTTCAAACTGATTACCGACCATAAACCTCTAGTGCCTCTAATCAACAACAGAGACATCTCGAATGCACCAGTAAGATGCCAAAGACTACTACTGCGACTCATGAAATCCAACGTTGTAGCTGAACATTGTCCTGGCAAAATGATGCATGTGGCATTGCATTATCTTGGAGTCCAATACCGACGGATTCAAGCAAATACAGCGACATCATGTTGTTGGGGGAAGGCATCGAAGCTTACATGGACATGATAGAACCGTCATGGCCAGCAACAGCAGCCAAGCTCCAACAAATTCGTGATGCTACCGCCAGCGACACTAACCTTCAGCAGACCCTCCATTATACACTGCATGGATGGCCCAACCAAACCAGTGCTATTCCACCATCGTTATATGCCTACCACGCTGAGCAGGCATATTTGTAGTACACGGACGGCATACTGATCCACCATGACAAGATTGTGATATCCATGAATATGAGAAACAACATCATAGAAGCGATACATGAAGGCCACTGGGGCATGACCAAGTGTTGAGAGAGAGCAGCACAAAGCGTGTGGTGGCCTAGTAGTAATGCAGTGATTGTGAATAGTGCATCGACTTGTCCACAGTGCACAACCAACCAAAGCAAAGCAAAGAAAGAACCACTGATAACCCAACCTCTACCTGACTACCCATGGCAGCGAATAGCCATGGATCTCTTTGAAGTTGATGTTTGAAACTACATGGTGCAAGCGGATGCTTATTCGCGTTTCTTAGAAATCTCATACCTACCAACAACCTTGTCAAGCACCGTCATCGCAAAGATCAAGAATTCGTTCGCGTGTTTCGGTGTTGCACAAGAAGTGTTATCCGACAACGGACCGCAGTTTTCGAGTGCTGAATTCCGCCAGTTTGCTGACTGGTGGAAACTTGAAAACACCACCAGCAGCCTGTATTATGCTCAATTCCAATGGAGCTGCTGAGAGCGCCGTAAAGATCACAAAATGCATAGTGCAGCAAGCCGATCCATTGAAAGCATTGTTAGCCTATCACAGTATGAAAATTGCAGCGACAGGAATAACCCCAGCTGAAGTTATGTACGGCAGATTCCCTCATACATCGTTACCGTGTTTACCGCAGAAACTACTACCATCCGAGATAGATACTGAGAAAATACGAATGCGCGATGATCAGTACAAAGCGAAAATGACATACTATTACGGTCGCAAGAATAGTATGCAAGAAAACCAACCATTACCGCCAGATGAAAACGTGCATGTTCGAACCAACAATGAGAAATCGTGAGACACGAGGGGCACAATCACCAAGCAAGTTGCTCCTAGATCCTACATTGTCTCGAGAGAATGTGGTGATTATTGAAGGAATGCAAAGCACATACTGTCAGACAGAGGTGCTAGCACACCATGAGTGTCACTACCAAGCTCTACAATCACCAAGTTGACTACTTCCTCATCAGAGGGTGAGTGCAAATCTGCAGAATTCATCTTCAGTGCAGACTACTTGAAGTGGTCGCATTATTAAACCAGTAAACAGACTAACACCGGAGGTGAAGAGAAAGTGATTATTGTTATAGCAGATGATGCTTGCTTAATTTAAAAAAAAAACAAAAAAAAAAAAACTTTCAAAATGTTGCTGATCTTTAACTGTGTGAATTTTTGCAAGAGACACTTTTTGTAACAACAAAGACTTTCAAACCTTGATACATTTATATTTGGCATATTAAGGCTGTCCATTTCAGAATTATTGTATTTTGTTTATCTTAAAAGGGGAGATGTTGTATGAGGATCTTTGACCTGGAACCATTCTCTCCTTGCGCAAGAATCCAGTGTCAGCATCATTATGAACAAAACTTGGCGGTCACCATCTTTCTTCAGTTTTTCAAACAAATCCATCTAGTGATGTTGTGCTAAGATGCAGCATATTCCGCCCACTATACCTAACATACCAGTGAGGGCTGACCTAAAGATGCTGGGCCTTACTAAGAAGATGACAGAGGACTGCGACGATTATTGGTATGCTGTGTTGGAGAAGACACACCCTCGTGCATAAGCATGGCAAAACAAAAGTTATAATGATGTAAAAATGGAGGCTAGGTTATATAATGTATCATATTAGGATCCTGTTTGCTCTCCACCCATTTCCCACTTCCCCCTGCATCTCAGATACTCTAACTTGCTACCACTCACCACCCATCCTCTCCCCTTTTGTCCCACCTCTTCAATACCTCATCATTCCTTTTACTCACCCTCCCCCAGTGGCTGGTTTGTAACACCAGATTTCCTGCCCAGTATACTCCTGTTAAGTTCCCAGCTATCTACTACACTCTGATATATAGCTGCCTATCCTTCACATGTGTCACTAAGGATAGAGTTTGAACTGCTCTGTTGTTATCACTCCCCCCACCCTCATGCTTCTTATTACTCCAGATCTTCCATCATGATCATGTAGGTTGGCATTGGATATGTCCATACTCACCCACCACCTTCCACCTATACTCCTATATCTTGTAGAGGGTATTTGGCACTCCCTCCAACCATCACCCACCTCTGCTGCTATGCATCACAGGATCTCTCCTACCTTGGCACATCTATGACATACCTACACTGCTGCCAATCATACTGTCTCCTACCCAACCCTTACCAACACTGATTATGTAGCAGCCACTATCTTTCTCACCTTCATCTCCTACTACCTCCCAATCACTGCCTCCCCCCATTTACACCCACACACATACTCTTTCTCTCACAATCTCTCATTCACTACTCACCTGTTCACTTTCTCAGGTCACACTTGCTTTCATTGAATGGAGACTATGTAAGAGAAGAGAGGACTCTTTAGCCTGCAGGGGACCAAGGCATCCTCTTCTAGTTCTGGAGCCATGATAAAATGCACCCTGTGCACTCTGTAAAGTGGTTGGCAGCCGAATGGAGAAACCAAGGTAGAAAGGACTCTCTAGTCTAGTCGTGTTGTGAACATGACAATCTCTCTATCGAACAGAGAAAACATAGGGTAGAGAGGGATCTTTAGTTGTGTTGTGAATGTGACAACCTCTCTAGTGTTGGTGCCACAATAAAATGTACCCAGTACACTCTGTAAAGTTGTTAGTGAAGAAATGAAGCCGTAGAAACCAAGCCAATGTATGAGCAAGACGTGGGCCGATGTCCCATCTAGGAGAGTGGTGACTCCAATGAAGAATTGACTTGCGCTGAAATCATCTGTCCAACCCATGCCAGCATCGAAATCAGACATAAACCGATGATGATGATGATGAATGATATTGATGATGATGATGATGATGATAAGAATGATGATGATGATGATGACAATAAAGACAATGATGTTTACTCCTAATTCATGATATCAATAAAACTTCATGCTTTCTATAGCAGAATCGTTATATTCTGAAATCTACTACAATATCATGATTCTCTTCCATTTTCTCCTAATTTATTCTTTAAACATGAAACAAAGAATATTTTAGTAGCTTGTTCATTTATTTATACAACTGTTTTATTCAATTCTTGTATGAGTGGGTTTGTTCTTGGCTTCATAAGCCATTACACTACTCATTAATTTTTAGTTTGTTCAGTGCTCGCCTACAAATCATTTTCTCTTCCTCCAGGTAAGTGAGTTGCAGAAGTTAATTGACTTGGCTAAGAGCACAGCATTACATAATCAGTGATTGTATACAAAATCATATCTATCTATTTAGCCAGGAGACTGAAATCTATCCATTCATGAATAGCAAATCCTCAGGAACATGAACTTAAAGAAGTTAAAATTGTAGTAGCTGAATGATTAAGACATTAAATTCTTAAACAAAATTTGTGAGTCAATTTCTGGAACTGGTGATAATACTTTTTAATGAAATATATTATTAGTTTTTTTTTTGGCCTACTTATCTGAAAATTAAGTGTCACATCTATAGTTGGTCATCTGCAGACTAAATGTTTGATAGTAGTTCCGGACCCATCACTGGCATTGCACTATGTTCTTGGCAAACACACCAAACTCTCAATGGTTTAGTCAATATCACTAAATAGGTATCACGAGGAAGTACAGTGCAGCAAATTTGGTAGCAGGAGCATTGCATAATTAACAAGTGCTTTATTAGCTGGCTTTAAATCCTCTCTATGAAAGACTGGTTTTCTTATCAGGAAAGATAAAGATAGAGATAGGCAGACAGACAGAAGCAAAAGAAGAAATCAGTCAAAGGTTTACTACCTTATAAACTTGGAAAATTTCTTGTACACATATTACTCAGTACACTGCTCAGCTGGAGCCTACATGCACAGTAATTTGTAGTAAACATCTTACTCAGATTCATTTCAATTAGAAGTTCTTCCCAATAGCTAAGTTATATGCAATAGGCCTGAGTGAAGAATAGGTACAACCATTCTGACAAAAGTTCCATGCAATTTACTAGTATTCTATTCAGTGAAAGAGGTTTATCTCTCTCATTTGCAACAGAAACTCAAGTTAAGTACTGGCCATTTGATCATTAGCGATTTATTAAAAGATTAACTATCTCTTATGGTAAACACCTACTTCTAGTAGAAAGTTTTAACTAGTTAATAACTTAGGTAACCGTCATTGAAGTGTTACAAAGAAACACACAACCCTGCCCCTACGCACACATAAAATAGCTGCAATAATAATAATCACATAAACTCAAAATTCTGTCTTGGCTAGGCTACTAACCACAGCACCTCTAATGAATCCCCCCAAAATCAAGACTTCTGTGCACCAGCTAATTCCACTTAACCCAACACTGCTACAGCTACAACCACTGTTTTTAATAATTTAACAGTAGGCTGGATAAGAAAATAGACACATACCCTAATACTCTGCAAACAATATGGCTAAACACAGCATGGTAAATTGTACTGCATAATTCCAGAACAGAATGAATTTTAGCATATCTGGGGTATTATATCTATGCATTGTATCAGTGTAATTTGATTTGGTGTCATGACTACTGTTCACACCAGAAAAATAACCAGTTAATGTTTGCTATAGTACTAAAGTAAGCTTTCAACCATGAAAGTGGTGTTCACATCATTTATTCGTAAGATAATCTTAAATAACGTTTTACCTGTGTTTCAGTGAACCTCTTTTTCCTACCGATTTTTCCTTACAGCTAATTCAGTATATCTAATTCATGGTATGGTGGTACACTATCAGCAAACCAAGCATGTGAATCAGTATTAGTTTCCAGTTGCAGCTGCCTCAGAAATTAATAGTTCTGTTTTATAAAATCACATCATTGCAATTATTATTCAGGGTTGATAAAATAAGAACCAGTTATAGACTCAATCAAATATATCCTTGGCAAAAAGGGTTGGGAGCCTACACAAAAGAAATAATTATTGCTGAAGAAGAAAACTTCTGTTTACAGAGTTACAAATACTGATTGTAGCCACTTCACTTCATTTACATCATTGATGACTTTAAAAGAGGTCTCAACGTTTCTCAATCCCTTTTCTATTTCTCATGTAAGCAACGTCTTTCTGCCAAAGTTAGAAATCCTTGTTTTAGAGTTACACTCAACTTTACTTCAGAATAGATTATGTCCCTTAGAGAACTTGTTAACACAACTGAAAAACAATTTAATGCAGTTGAAATACCATGAACAATAGTTAAAGAGAAGAAAAAAAAGAAGACATGCAAGCTGCCTTAAGTACATACTATAACAGGGAATGCTGGTGTTGCCCTCTAAAAATCAATTACTTCCTGCGACTAACTTGGAGAATCTATTGGCCATCTCTCAGTAAAATTAATTGTAAAAGCCAGTGTATACACACACACACACTATGTATGTATGTATGTACGTACATATGTACATACATATATATATATATAATATACATAATTTTTTTGTAAAGAAAAGTGTCTGATAAATAAGCAATTCTAAACATTAATTTATACAATTTAAAACACCCCTCCACCTGAAATTACAAAGATCTAAATAAGTATTGGATACATTTTGTATGCCTACAATACTCTTCACCCCCACCCTACAAAAAACCAACAATCAAACACAGTTGCTTATTTTCCCAAATATCTTGCAGCTGTCTCATACACAATATGCTATATGTAGTCTCATACATTAAGCCTATAGCCGTCTCAATATATTTCTAACAAAATTTCCACTATAGTTGAAAAGAAGTATTTTTGAAATTGTCATAAGTCAGAGTAGACTTTCAGCTGTTGAAACTGACTGAACTATTTCCCCCTCCAAGTTGTTTCAAATGATATATTTGATCATTTTCGAAGAGTTGAATTTATGAAAATAAATGAGATAAATGCACCCAGTGCACCCTGTAAAGTGTTTGGTGAGCATCCAAAGACAACACAGGGTCGAGAGGGCTCTGTAGTCATGTCTTGGACATGACAACCTCTAGTGTTGGTGCCACGATAAATGCACCCAGTACACTCTGTAAAGTAATTGGTGTTATGAAGGGCATCCAGCCGTAGAAACCAAGCCAAACGAAACATATATGAGGCGTGGTCCCCCGACCCGTCTCGGAGAGTGGTGACTATTCAGAATCGACGCGGGCCGAAATCACCTGTCCAACCCATGCCAGCATGGAAAACGGATGTATGATGACGATGATGAAATGAGATGAATTGAAAGAATTCAGTTAACCAGCTACTTGACTTGTAGTTTATATGCAGTATATGTGTGTGTGTGTGTGTATATATATATATGTTTTGGACATTGAGTCCAACAAAAGGCGTTTTGTTTTGTCTGAGAACATGGCCTTATCATGTTTCCTTAACAGGTAACCACAGGATTTATATATATATACACACATATATATGTATATATAGATACGAAGGCATGTATGTAATAAATGAAGGGTAAAACAGTGTTTCACGCAGAAAGAACTATTGCGTTGATATTACTTATGCTTGAATTCGCTTAAGCTTTCAATTTTATAGGGAACATCGATTAAATTTGCTTGTTAATAGATTGGACGGTGAAACAAGATATGAATGTGAAGATAGCAAAGATGCAATTCTTAATCATTCAAATGTTTTGCCGAATGTATCTATATTTCTATCTATAATCGATTGATGTAGCTATACAACTGATGGTGACTCTTTATCGTAAGATTTATGTTAAGTTATAGTGTCTGTGTGTCTGCGAAAACAGATATACAGCAACATCTTTTATATGATTACGTCAACTACGATATGCAAGTGTAAGTATGTGAGTATATAGATTTATAGTTTTGTATAACGCTCTTATGTGTATTTATGTTAAAATGAGGACTAGATATGTCGGATTGAAAAGTGAAGGAAAGGTAAAAGTATGCAGCTCTGAAGTAGCACATATTTTACTTTCCTCCTTTTCCGAAGAGTATAGAAACAATCCGAACCACGTTCTCATATAAAGTTGGTGAGCAATTCGCAAATTAGAGAAAGCGTACTAAATTATGATGATTTCATTTGTAAATAAGATTTACATTATAAACATATCTGTTAACAATTTCCTGAAGCTACGTTTGCTTGTATTTCATATGATCATATATGTATTTATAGAAATTTAAAGCCCACTCATTATAATCTTGGTTACTGAAACTACATGTAGCATACAAGGTAGACAATTATTATGCATATTTAGTCAATAGATTACAATAATGGGATTGCTATTGAATATTTGAATGAATAAACACGTTTATTCGATTGGTAGGTTTCGCTCGAAAGGTAATCATTTATTCGTAGTGAAAGTATATGGATAACATTAAAAGAAATTATGCGAAATTTTTTTCTTCATGGAAAATTACTAAGCATGCGTCGTAAATTATACTGCAACAAAAGGAAACCGAAAAAAAAAAAATCAAATTAAAATAAGACGGTTTATACGAAAAATAAAAATATAAATTGCATATATCAAAACAAACGTGATAACTGCTCATAACAAAATTGGCGATTATTTTCAGGTTACACCGAATATGTTGGTTCATTGTTAAGAATGTCCATATTAATAAGTGTGCTATTTTCCAAATCATTTAATTTGCAGTCAGAACGGAAGTTTGAATGTGAAGCCAAATGTAATGCCTACATCAGAAGCTTTCACTGATTTTAGATTAAAAAAAAACACATAATAGAAGTAACAAAAATTTAAACACATACATTACACACATGAGATTAAGATGATTTTTAAATGTGTCAGAAACAATACTTACTATATATAATGTATGAACTGCTACCATACCAGCTTCATCTTTTTTTAAAAATATGCTACCTACTAATTTTTTAATAATATCCTACCTACTTTTAACCAACAAGGCATTTGCTATATTGTGAAGAGATACCGACATTTCATTTGTTATAACTATATATTCTCGACTACATCGATATATCATGGACTTTATCCGAACTAATCATTAGTATTTTGTCACTTTATTACAAGTCTTTTTATTAAAATAATTTTTGCAGCACCTTTTTTAAAAACTTGCTGTAAACTGTGGCCCAATATCTCATAAATGCTACGTTTTTTTTCTTACTCTACACTACTTTCCATCTTTCGCCGAACATGTGTATCTGTGTGCAAATGGAACACAGTGGAAGTATTAAAAAATATGAATGCATTCTAAGTGTCTTGTTATTTTTAATAAAATAGAATAATATAAATAAGAAACTAACTTTGATAAATGAATTCTAGTGAAATTGGTTTTAGTAACAACTTGATACATTCTAAGTGAAGGGAGGTAACTGGAACAATCTATTTTTACAGATACTAAAAAGAGGAGAAAAAATAACTCGAAGCAGATCTCACGAGGTCACTAGTAAAATGAATGATTCAATAATGCAGATGTAATCATCAGAGGAAATAGAATTAACAAATAAAGTCTCTTACGTTCATGTAGTTGGTTATGAAAGAAGAAATGTAGGTTAATTTAAGCGAAGTAAAAGGACACGCATTTATAAATCAGGTTGCGAGACCGGTGAAAACGCGTGATACACCCTCTGATGAGCAGGACAGAGCAAAGAAAGCGGAGAAATTGTAAGAGAGGAAGATATGCAGTAACCTTTATAGTTCACTACGCCTGTGTTTAATTCAATCAATCATTATTTGTTTTTCTTCTTTTTATTTAGCTTTATACAAACAACGAAGCACAGTGAATTGGAAAGACATTTGTCTTCTTACTATATTCATGTATAATCCATTTTATCAAGCTAATTAAATGATAGAACAACATTGAAAGATGTTCAGTTAGATTTAGCAGTTCAAATACGAAAGTGTACCAGTATTTTTCTTGCCTTTCACAGTCTCTCTTTCGTCTTTGTTAATCCGTAATTGATTTCTAGCAAGGAAAGTGTATTTCCGTAATCTTACTGGCTTTTACTTCTACAAACATTCTATTTACTGCTAGTGCAAACATTTCTTCGGTTATTTCAGTCTTCTTTCCTCCGCTTTTGTTTATTTATTTGTTAATTTAATTTTTATTTATACTTACTATGTAGAATTACAAACACTTACATTACTCAATAAAATATGGAGTGTAAGAGGAAGGAATACCGAAAAGAAACGTAGCTATCATATGATTATGGAGATATAAATATATATATAGACGGAGTTTATTCGGTGGTAGCTTTCGTTGTTTTTTGTGTTTAAAAAAAATTGTGTGTTTACTTAACGATTTGATTTAATTAACGCTACACAGAATTTTATACACACACGCATATATATATATATATATACACAAAATCTGGTGTAAAGTGTTTACTACAATCTATGTAAGGAACCCTTAGGTAGAGAAAAGAAAGGAAGAAAGCATTATAAGGCTGTACTACGAGAAAGTAAAAAAGAAATTTATAGTTAGTAGACGAACATAAGTAAATGTTTAGTCTCGACGTTACTTGTAATTCCTTGAAGCGGAATATTGCAGAATAATTAAATATGTATAAGAATAAAAACAAGGAAGAACAGCTCTTCTCCCACTATTATACGATTGTGAACTATCGGACAATAAATTCGATTAGCATTAATATCTACGATAGTAATTAATAAGTTACTTAGTGCTTTTGAAGAAAGTCATGTAAAGCCATTTACACATTTTCGTACACGTCTTTGTTTATTTTCCTTTAAGTATGTAAACACACACACATACATGCACGCGCCTATTAAAATATATATTTATATATGCAAGCACAATAGACCAGACATGATCTGGACAGAGAAGAGAAATTATATACAGTAGTGGAAATTAGCTGCCCAGCAGATGTCAACATAACATTAAAGATTAAGGAAAAAGAAGACATCTATGCTG